>CM066036.1:768526600-768754611 GCA_033557465.1 Ichthyophis bannanicus | reverse complement strand
CAGCAGTCCTCTATATAACATATCTTCAAATATTAGCTGCATGTTCTGATATAAAAACATGTTCCAATCATATGGTACTGTACAAATAAACACATGTAGAAAGTCATAAACCGAATAGGTGATCCTGACATACCCCCCAAGCAACTACACAGTCCCCGTACCGGTGATCCTCAAACATTGTGTGAATACTGCCGAGTGATGCAGGATATAGGGATTTTTTCCATTTGTTTTGGGTGGACCCTGGGAAACCTAGGGACCACATTCAGAATATGCAGATTGTGCTATCACATACAACCTGAAACATTCAGGGAATGGTAGTGTTTGCGGTTGCGGAACGCTACCTCCATGTCTCTATGGGCGGGACCAGGGCAACATTGTGTGCAATTCAATAGCTCCCCATCACGTGTGGTATCACGGCTAATGCCTAAAGGGCCTGGTTCAGGGTCCTCCATTGTTGCATAGTGTGGGGCATCGGCTATGTAATTCCCCACCCGGACTGACCATGGCACGCAGTACCTGAGGGGAAACAGCGTGAGGAAAGGTGGGGCGGCTCCTACCACCTACTGCGGCCACAGATGACGGAAAACAGCCAGAGGCAAAGGAATGTTATAAAGCAGCAAAGGAGCTTGAATTAAAACTGGTATGGCATGGGGACCGATCTGTCAGGGGCTGGAGGTCCGGTTTGAGATCCTCATACAGCTCCCTAATAGCCCTTGTGCTCAGTCGTTTAAGGGAGATGACCTGGTCCTCTCGCATGTCCTGGAGCTGGGCCCTGGGCCTGTAGAGGCGTTCATGCCGAGCCTGCACCTCGGCACGCCGTCTGCGTCGTGCCACGAAACCCAGCACACGCTTGGACAGGCCCCCCACAGCTGCAGGACTGAGTTGCTGCGCGACTACACCCATGCCCTGTGCCACAGCTCCATGGACACCCATTCTCCCATGTCCGGCAAACGCAGCATCTGACCACTACACAGGACACAGGACTGAAGAACGATATGTGCCCATTAACTCCTCCCGCCCAACTACAACAAAAACACTCAGACACACAGACAAATCAAACTAAGCAAGTCTACAAACCAAAAAGCAACACCTAACACTATACACAGACGGGAAAATACAATAACGACTACAAACAACAAGAAACAGAATTGACAAATACACCTTGTTTTTTGGATTCACCTCCTTTCTGTCTCAAAAGAACACGCCTACTCTTCCGCGCCTACAACCCACAAACGTGGAGAGGCATGGCACGGCATTTATAGGGTTGGGGTTTTTAGCCATACCGGTTCTAACGCGCATGTGCATATGCTAGCATCCGGTTCACTCTTGCGTGGCGCACATGCGCCAAACCTACGCATGGGGGTCTGCCTGTGCGTGGTGTCACGCACATGCGCATCGCCACATGCAGGCGTAAACCGCACACAGACGCCCATGCGTCACACGTCAATAGGTGTCGCAGGGCGCATGTGCTTATGTCTGCGTAAGCGGTGCACGAGGACGGCGGCCCATGCGTAAGGCATGTGCACGAGGACAGCGCACGAGCACCATACATGCAAAATTGCGCATGTGCAAAGAGGGAAACGAGTGGGAAAAAAAACCTATAAATAAGGCTGCGCACTTGGCCACACGTTGAGGGTTGTTAGAGGCGTTCCACAACCAGACAGGCGAGTTACGAGAGAGAGCTAGAGAGCCTGTGTTGGCAGTGCTGCACAGGGAGGGTTCAGATAGACAGTCACAGGGACTAATAGGGGCCAAGAAGCTGTGCTGAACGTGCTTCAGGCAAAAGGAGGGAGATCGGAGAGGTACAGCGAATTAGAAGGGGACGGTTTGCCATAGGAGTCGGCCACACAAGACAGAGAGAATAATTGTTACCATTACTGTTGGGTGTTGTAATATTTCCTTTTGGCCTTTAAGGTTAACTGTGCTATTGGGTTCTGGACACTCTGTGCTGTATTGTACTGGCCCTGTCCCCTCTGTTCCGGTCTGTGTTATGTTCTGTTCAGGTGCGTGGTTTTATTTGAGAGGATCCTGTGCTGAAGAGGGAGATGGAGAGGGACAGCGCCAGAGAGGATCAGGGTGAGGGGGTGGAGGATGTGGGGCAGCAAGTTGTTGGCGGAGGACACCCAGGGCACCACACCTCACAGCCTAGCCAGGAAAACAGCCAGGACCATCTGTTGGGCCACAGCAGGTAGAGTACAGCCAAAGGGCAAAAAAGGAAAAGGATAACCTGTGGGCTGTTACACAGAAGGAAGAGAGCTGTAAGGTTCAGTGACAGGGAGAACCATATTTTTACTGTCACATGTGATAGAAAACTATGATGTCTTATGTGGGCGTTTGAAGCAGCGCCCACAACAGTAGACACCAGGATGGCAGTGTAGGGAGGATGTAACGCGAGGCACTGTCTGAGGCAGGGTGGTGCCCCCACGTGATGTGGAAGGTCTTAAAAAAAAGGTACTCTGATATCAACCGAGGGGGACGGTCAGCCACAGTGCTTGCAGAGGAAAGAATGCTATGGGCACAGGTGGGGGGGGGGGGCCCCTTGTCATACCAACATTGTCGCCCCTTGAACAAGAGCTGGCAACACGTTTGGGACACATGTACCTGCGGTGGACTTCCTGAGGCCCTAGATACGGCCCATCCTCGAGCAGGTATGTTACAATAAGTGTCACATACAGGTTCAGGGGAAGTATTAGCATTCCTCAGAGATCTGTCATTCTGCACAGACACCTACAGATGTGTGACAAATCCAACCTCATTTTGCGATCCTGGTGGCCACATGTTTGTGAAAAACGCCTTCGCCAACCTGTTTGTTTGGACAGGTCCCTGGTCAACATAACAACACTTTGTTGCAGAAACCATCCCCTACACATCGGTAACTATTGAAACCCACACACAACGGTGACCACACCAACCCACCGCACCTGTGATGGCCATCCCCTGTATGCGTGTGGGGGCCATTGATCCTGTCCTGTTTGTGTGTCATTGTATCAACACAGTTGCAAACATGGTGCATCTCAGTGGGGCAGAGGAGCAAGCCACCTGTCGTCCGCTGCACAATATGGGTCCCTGTCAATCACCTGTAGCAATGAGCACATAACATGTCTGAACACATATGTGCCATATTCACTATCCAAGGCAGACATACAGTGTATGGTTGCAAAAAGCAGATGTGAGGGTGTGGGCATCCACAGGCATGTGTCTGCATATCTGGCATAGATGCCGATAGGGAGGGGATGGTGAAACATGTGGAATGGAAACATGACCAGGAAAACATGGCAAAAATGCAATCCTTGCATAAGACAAAGCATACACATGTGCCGCCAGGACCAACTACATGGGTGTGGCGACAAACACGCCGGATATGGGATGATGTGCCCCTATTGTGGTACTGCTATGCAGCACAATTGCGCCTACCCAACACATCCTGTCTGTTGGTGTCTGTAGCACACATGTACAAATGATGTGTTTTGCTTCAACATCGTGGTTCCTCTTCTCCTGATTGCTTCACATATACAGGTGACTACAGTGCAATGGTGGATGAGAGAGCGAGCGAGGGTGGAGAGAGCAGGAGCGGGGGCCGAGGATGTTTTGGCAGTGAGGGGAGCAGGAAGGCAGCAGGGATGAACGGACACCCATCCCAATCCAATCCATCAATGAGCTCGTTCGATGGCAGAACTGCCAGTCTCCCACCGCCCGGGAGGCCGACATAAGCCTTTGAAGTAGTGCGGTAGTCCCTAGGATCAAACCCTACACACCATATCACCACTAGGTCGGCGCCCCCCCGGGCCCTTGACAGCAATCGCAGCAGACGCCCAAACAAACCCAGACACACGTGGAGTAGGACACAGGAACATCTGGTCACCAAGCGATGATGAGGGCTAGAGATTGAGGGGCCCTATGCGACATGCATCAACACATCGCTCCACGACGCTGGACGCCCCGGTGCGGTAAAAACCATGACTGTCCACAACCACAAACACAAGCAGCACTAAATGTATTAGTTGTTGTTCGTGTGCTGCGATGTTGATGCTACGTTTACTGCTACAACAGTGTTACATGCCTATGAAGGCTCATTTCATTTTATGCGGACATGTGTGGAAAAGAATAGAACTGTTCTGGCCTATAGGCCTAAAATGAGGTTAGCATGTTGTAAAAATACACAACAGCACTTACGGCGCATCAGCGTGATGAGCACACCACAGATGCTAGCCGACTCGGAGCCAATGGTGTGTATCCGTTCGCCAGCCAGCCGTCATCAGTTAATTACGAGATGAAGCCACATTTGCGGCCTGCCACCCAGTATGACACCTCGTGCCACCAGGCCACACACCCACATACGCTCCTGCTACAAACAAACAGTCGTGACCAACCCCCACCGACTTTACCCACAGTAGCTCACCAACCACCAAACAAACAACCAACACCACACGCCCACCATAGTGGGACTATATATAAGCGCACAAATGTGTAAACCTTCCTCAGTGATGGGTACCAACACAAAAGGCCCCGAAACATATACCCACAACCATCTGGCGTCCCCAGACGGTAAGGGGCAAATCAGCATAATGCCACGCAGCGAGCATATCATTTACAAATTGCGGTTAACGCTCCACCGTCAACACATATACATACAGGTGTCACCCGAGAGGTGTATTAAGACCATACACCCTAATTATATCCTGCCTTTTGTTTTGGAGCTGCTCGTGAAAACATAACCCCCGTGCTATTTACCCAGGGAAGCGATCAAAAAATAACATATACCCCTGACATTGCAACCACCAGCGCCTCCCATGTTCAATGCACCTCCCAACTGACACCCAAGTCAAGCCCATAAAACATCGTTCCCCTGCTCCATGCAACCCACCCAAAAAAACCAGCAACCCAAATCGCAATACGCTCTTCGTGAAACAAACCCCTAAATCTCCAGTCCCTGAGTGACGGGCTCTCGTTAGCTGTCATTAGTCCTGTGATGAGGCCACATTATAATAGCGTGGTAAAGGTGCACCATGGGGTGTTGCTTATGTAATGCCATACAATACAATCGATGAGGTATGACCACCATGAATATATAATGATGCACGATGGTTCCAAGATTGGGAGGACTACTCCCACCATCCTGGCATGCCCCTAATTGAGTATCATGCCCCACCCACACCCACACCCCCCCAGGTGGAAACCTCTACACACACAGCACACCCCCACCCATCCACCCAAGCGCACTAGATGCACACACGTGCCATAGAACCGCGCCCCCTAATATCATACACAATGCATATACATGCACCCCAATACCTGCACCTCCCATTACAGCTAATCCCACCATACCACAACCTCGCCTGCAAACAACAACACTAGACAATATACCACAGAGAGAACATTACAGAACGCCACTAAATGGGCGACAATGTCGATACCAGCCAAATTAGAACAAAAAGAAAAAATCCAAACAGCTCGAAGCGCAGAGACCCAACAAACAACAAAAAATCGACCCTCATTTTAGCCTTTCAAAAGACAACCATACAACATCATACACCAGCGACCAAAACCACACTTACATCTAGGAAGAAGAAGGGATAACATCAAAAACCCGAGACAAACAACCGGCCAAACCATGGAATGAGAGCCAACCAGGTGTAAGAGGCCGTCTAACAATGATGAATGAGATCTGAGGTCGCCAAAGAATGACATACATATTTATATCAGCATACCACTACAGCGACACATGACTTGCTGTACGCTTATGCCAAAAAACACACGTGAAACAACATAATGTCGTGTAGTTATGCCTTAAACCTCCATATGCCATCTATTTAAAATCTAAATAAACACGTTGTAACGTCTGACATGATTTAGGCTGACCATTTCCAAGTTGCCAAAATGCACCACGTCACATTACCAGCCAGGAACTGTGCACATAGAGCGGGTGCCTCATCTCAGCTATCGATGTGCACGACGCCTCACCCGCCCCAGCACCGTTGGACTTAGCTGTAGTTTTATGGTTTGGGCATCCTAGGAGGGGTGGCTAGTTGTGACGTGAGCCCTTGTATCTTATAACAAAAGACTACACATAAGCAGGCTTTCTGGTGCCTACTGTTAGGGTTTTAGTTCCCCGTCCCGTTGCCCAAGGTGGTTTGACGTCTTTTTACAACAAGAAAGTAATTTTAGCCTAACGTGACGCTCTATAAACATAAAGTAACCTGAGATAACACCACAATAGCGGTCTTAGCATATGACTGTCGAGTAACAAAGAAAGGAAACCAAACAGCATACTTTGTCTGTATTGCCGCATAGGCCAGGTCTTTGACCGATCTCTGAGACGATGCAGTATTTTCGGACAGAGATGAGGGACAGTTTGTAGCCTTTGCCTACCTGCACATAGAATTAGGTTACACAAACCTTTACCTTAACGGAGTATCCAGGTTCATTTATAGTGAGAAGAACATTCCATTAATTCTGTATCTTCTAAATGGTAACCAGATATCTTCATATTCCATCAACTCTGGTCCGGAGGAATCTGCATTGCCCACTTATAATGTGGGAATAAAAGTATGGCAGATTTGCCTCATTAGTTAGGAAGTTCCTCTTCCTCTGAATAGGCGCTGCTTCCCTGGGGAAGGTCACCAAACTCTGCATGCTGTTTTCTAGAAACCCCCTGCCCCACGCTGGTGCTTCAGTGGAATAGCGTAGGTCACTGCTTAGCGGGCTAGCTGAGTAATTGGGATACGCTCCCTGCTGGGTCTGCCTCACTGCTCCCGATTCAGCTGTACCCGATTGTGCAAACTGGGTAGTGTCCTGTGGGCGATTTCTCTTGGAGCGTCAGAGTTGACTGTATAAGGGATTTCCTCTGCTTCTCTCGGTAGGTGAAACCCCCTTCTTTTAACACCTTTATAAACAGGAGATAACTTGCTATCAGCCTCTGAATGTCTGGGCTACTTATAGGTAGTTTTTTCTGCCACCCAAGACTGCTTCCTCTTTTAGGACGGCAGATATCCCTTATATCCCTTCTTTTCCCCTGAATATCTGCTGATGTAGTTGTCTTATATTTCAACTTGTGCCTTCTCTCAGAGCCACACAGGTCGTCTGTGCCTCTTTCCCACAAGTCTTCTCTCCAGGATTGCCTACTAGGCTCCTCTCTCCAGGATTGCCTGTGAGAACGCCTCTCTCTCCAAGGCTGGTTCTCTCTCCAAGCTTGCCCCTCTCTCCAAGCTTGCTTCCCACTCGAAGGTTAGCCTCTCTCTCCAAGATTGCCTGTCACTCCAAGATAGCCTCTCACTCCAAGGTAATCTCTCACTCCAGATAGCCTCTCACGCCAAGGTAATCTCTCACTCCAAGGTAGTCTCTCTCTCCAAGCTTGCCTCTCACTACAAGCTTGCTCTCCCTACCAGGCAGCCTCCCACTGAATGTTTGGTAGTCCGTTTTATCCATGTATTTTCTGACTCCACCTTTCTTCAGCTGCGCTTCATTAGGTGAAGCAGAGTCCCGTGCCTTACTCCCGGGGTGTGTCTCTCCAGGCTCTGGGCACGTGTGCTTTCGTTGTCCCTGGCAACTGTCAAGCATTCCTTCATTCATCCTGTCACTTTGTCCTTGATCATTCATACTGCTCCAGCATTCTTTCATGCTGCCTTAGGTCCACCCTGTGACAATCGTCACATGTCTAGTTGGCAGACCGCCTCCAAAATATTGTTGTGTCCATCAGAACATTTATCCTGCTGCCTGAACATACCCAGCATCTCACAGTTGTTTGTCCCGCACGTCCCTCACAGTTGCTCACGTGCTTATCATGGCCTACTCAAACCACTCATAACCTCACAGAAACAGGTGTATGGTAGATGTATCACCCCCCCCCCCCCAAAACATATATAAGTCTCTGGCGCAAAGTGTCAGGGCACCATCACATTCTGTTCATTCGCCAGCATCAACTGCCTTGCAGTTCCTGACTCAACCAGCATCCAATGCATTGCAGTCCTTGCAACAGGCAATTTCCTGGGGAACCTCAGTCATCCATTAACAGTTTGGAATCACCTCATCAGCCAATAGTTCAGCAAATGTCCCCATCACACCATACATAGTCCTGTCATACAACAACACCCCATCACATGTCAAACCAACATCAACATCACACACGGTGATGTAAGCATAACAACATCCATGATGCTACAAATAGTGCACACAACACAGGCATCGGTATTGGAACCCCAGAAGACACACCAGACAATGTAAGACACTACATCCCCAAACATCTCATGTGCAGGCCTATCTCTGAGACTCCAATATCCGTACAGCAGACATGGGCCTGCATTCCACAACTCATGCGTGCTTCAGACTCCCCATAGACCATTACGGGTCCTAGCACAACACAAATGCCATCTTACGCTGTACACCCTCACTAGGAACACATATTGTGTTGGGAACCAACGCATGCCAAACCCCTACGCATGTCACGCCCTCACCTACACAGTCCCATTGGCTGTGTGATGAATTGACAATTTTCACTGTGTAATTGCCATGTTGTTGCACCAGTAGCAGATGGGGGGGGGGGACACGCCCTCACTCTGCTAGGTCCCTCTGGAGGGCCATAAGGTTTGCAGACACAAACATAGTTTGCATTGTGTCTATTCTAGGACAAGGTTTGCATAGATATCCTATCCATCGCACCCGTGTGTCTAACAGAGCCTAGGCAAATCATTAAATACGCTTATGTGTCCTAAACAGAAACGGAAGGGAGACAGTCTCCATCTACATGTCATCTCAGTCATTGCTGAGGTAATAACAGAACATTGGGAGAGGTGCAGGGAAAACCATTCTGTCATTGGGGACACCTCAGCGGGGTGAGGTGGGTAGGCACATCACCTGCGGGATTTGGGGACAAATGTGTCCGATGCATGGTGACACCTGAAATGGCGCTCCCTGTGCAAATAGATAGGTGCGCAATGTATGGCTTAACACTGTTTGGAACTCTCCACACATCAACACATATGTCTGAAAATGCCTATGTTGAGATGTAAAAGAGTTGACAAACAACAGCCACCACCTATCATGCCTACTGACATCCTAAGCAGACCGTGTCAACTCAGGCTTTCACTGTCCTGCAACAGTTCGTACCACTAGCTGTGTATGTCCCATCATGCACCGTCAATGTTCCTTGCTATGGTCCACCTATGGTGTGGCCCCTCTGGGACTCTGGCAGCTTTGTCCACACCCTCCATGTGTATCACATTGCCTAATGTATAATCTCCACAAACCGCCCTCTGTGTTACATAAGGTGTTTTAAAACCCGCAGGTCTCACATATGTGCAGCAGCACTGCACGTGTGAACGTCAGCTGTCACATCCCTGTCCTCACATTGCATCCCACACATTTGCAAAACTATCCCCTGTAGCCATGAGCAATTGTGATAAACCCTCCAGCTGTGATCTCCCTGTTGCTGGCGTGCTCCATACCGTCCCCTGTCCCTCCCTAATGCTGCTCATCACAGTTATTTGTGTGTGCTGCATGCTGCACCTCCCCTACACAATGGAAAGGTGATAGTTATCATTGCACAATCCTGTTGTGACGTCTGTAGTATTTCGGTGTGTATGCAGATCCTGTAGATTGTGGTTTTGGCCTCACACATCCAGGTCCTGTAAATTGTCATTTAGGCTTTGAATACCTCTAACACTGTGTTAAATATGTATGTTAACTCTATCCATGTTAAAAGTGGACTCTGCCCTATCACATATTCAATAGTGTTGGATGTGCATGACATGTTTGTGTACTACGGTGTATTAGTGGAGAGGTATGTCATTGACCACCCTGTATCCCATGCACAGGCATCATACGCGTTATGGACAGGATACACATGGCAGTGCAGCAGAACACAAGGGAGGTGTGTGAGGAGCTGCGTCAGTCACGTGCGGAGATACGAGCCATGCCACTCACACGGATATGTGAAGCACTTGAGGGCATACTTGATGTGCTACGGCGAGCTGCACCTGCACCCCCACCCCCACCACCACCACCACCGGTTCATGAGGTGGCCATTGACCCACGAGGGAGGAGGGGCCAACGTGGCAGGCGTGGCCGACCACGTAGATCCTAAACTATGATGTTGTCATCCGTTTGTAATATGTTTGTCAAAGCCTGTCTCTGGTGCAATGATCATTTGCATCATTTATGTCTATGTTTCACCTTGTTTTGGGGATGTTGTATGTGTTTCTTTTGAAAGGCTCAGAGATGACACTCCTATGTTCATGGTGTGTCACATACACGGCTGGGATGAAAATCACACAATTATCATTGTGATGTTTGTAAAGGTACATTAATATGACGTAAATGCTGTGACAATAAACAGCTGGCATTAACTACATACACTGTGTGTGTCCAGTGACTGACCATGTGTTCCCGTGTGTATCTATGACATGGCGGGGTTGGAGGCCCGGACTACATTAGTTGCAAACCGGTCCCGTGCTGCAGCTACCTAGCCACAGGCGGCTACTATGTTTATGATGCGTACTGTCACAGGGTGGACCTAAGGCAGCCTGAAAGAATGCTGAGCAGTATGAATGATCAAGGAAAAAGTGACAGGATGAATGAAGGAATGCTTGACAGTTGCCAGGGACAACGAAAGCACACGTGCCCAGAGCCTGGAGAGACACACCCCGGGAGTAAGGCACGGGACTCTGCTTCACCTAATGAAGCGCAGCTGAAGAAAGGTGGAGTCAGAAAATACATGGATAAAACGGACTACCAAACATTCAGTGGGAGGCTGCCTGGTAGGGAGAGGCAAGCTTGTAGTGAGAGGCAACCTTGGAGAGCGAGACTACCTTGGAGTGAGAGATTACCTTGGAGTGAGAGGCTATCTTGGAGTGACAGGCAATCTTGGAGAGAGAGGCTACCTTCGAGTGGGAAGCAAGCTTGGAGAGAGAGGCAAGCTTGGAGAGAGCAACAGCCTTGGAGAGAGAGGCGTTCTCACAGGCAATCCTGGAGAGAGGAGCCGAGTAGGCAATCCTGGAGAGAGGAATTATGGAAAGAGGCCAGAGACCTGTGTGGCTCTGAGAGAAGGCAAGTGAAATATAAGAAAACTACAACAGCAGATTCAGGGGTAAAGAAGGGATATAAGGGATATCTGCCTTCTAAGAGAGAACAGTCTTGGAGGCAGAAAAATACCCTTACAAAGCCTAGACATTCAGAGGCTGATAGCACGTGTTCTCCTGTTTATAAATGTATTAAAAGAAGGGGGTTTCACCTACCGAGAGAAGCAGACGACATCCCTTATTACAGTGAACTCTTAGCTCCAAGAGAAACGCCGTTACACAGTTTGCAATCGGGTACAGCTGAATCGGGAGAGCTGAGGCAGACCCAGCAGGGAGCGTATCCCAATTACTCAGCTAGCAAGCTAAGCAGAGACCTAAGCTATCCACTGAAGCACCAGCGGGGGCAGGATTCTAGTAAACAGCATACAGAGTTTGGTGACCTTCCCCAGGGAAGCAGTGCTATTCAGAGGAAGAGGAACTTCCTAACTAATGAGGCAAATCTGCCATACTTTTATTCCACATTAGACGTGGGCAATGCAGATTCCTCCGGACCAGAGTTGATGGAATTATGACGATTCTGGTACATTAGAAGATACTGAATTAATGGAATGTTCTCTTACTATAAAAGAACCTGAGTACCCCTTAAGGTAAAGGTTTGTGTAACCTTAATTCTATGTGCAGGTAGCAAAGGCTACAAACTCTCTCTCTCTCTCTCCCTAGACAAACAGACAAAGTAGGCTGTTTGTTCTCTTGTTTTGTTTGACGTTATATGCTGAAGAAAGCTATTTGTGTTATCCAGTTACTTTATGTTATAAGCCAAGTTAGGCTATTACTTTCTGTTGTAAAAGAAGAAAACCTCACAGGGGCGGGGAATAAACCCTAACAGAAGAGTAAGTCTTATGTGTGCTTTGTATTGATACAAGCACGGCACAACTACCACCCTCATGAGCCAAAACATACCAGCAGTCAAGGCTGGGGCGGATGAGGTGTGACAGTACATATGCAAGGTGTCCTGTGCATATCGTGTCAGCACAGTCTGTGAGCTGTACTGGCACAGTGTGCACACACACACATGTCCAAACAGGGGAACTATGTTCGACATTGCCTGTGTCGTTGCCCTATGCATCAAGGTGTCCAACCCCTCATACACGACTATTTTGTGGCAGATGTGTAACCCTTGCCGTGCCTAGTTTAATGACCACATTCCCTACACCCCACCATGTTGCTGCATGTGACAGTGGCAGAGCTTCACAACAAATATCATTCATTTGTTGACATATGTTGACATATGTGGTTCATGTATTCGCTAACGTGTGAGTTGTGTGACTCTGGGACAGGTGCTACAGTGTAACATCTGACACAGGAACCTCTTATCAGACACCTACACACATGGTCACCCCCAAATGTACTGTGGAGACAGTGGAGTTATCGCTAGCATGTTTACCCCTCGTAAACATATATGTCTACACAAAAATCACATGCTGACATCCATAGTCCTAGGCTGCATGAGGCACACAAGCATTACATGGTGTTTTGAACATATGTTTAATAACAACAAATCCAAACAGGGGTGACTATGTACATTTGTAGGAAGGGGGATAATACCATGACCCGCCCCCCCTAAACTCACCCTCCCCAACCCCTTTCTCCCACACGCCCTGAACAATGTCCCATCCACAATCCCGCAACCCGACATGCCCCCCACCCTCCCTCCACATGCCCAGTGATGGAAGACAGGGCAACACAGGGCACATATGTGGACGTCACTAGCACCATTACTGACGCCAGTGACGCCATTGAGAGGGTGGTTGGCGACATGGTAGCCGGACCACCTCGGCTACCACCCTCTCAATAACTCCCGCCAGCCACTGCTGTGAGTGGCTCAGCTGGTGGAGCCGTTGCTCCATCGCATGCATGGCCCCAGACAGGTTTTCCACGCATCTGCCACCACACACACACACATTGTGCCAGGTGTTTGTGTGGTGGCATCTGCGTAGACCCTGGGTGGGGCCCTGCATGGTTGAGGCAACCTTTGTGGCTGAGGGGAGCCCACAGTGCCCTGTGATGCCCTGTCTTCGACATCACTCTCCCACACCCCCTCTGGCACCCTCTCCCCCCCTGAGCCCTCCACAACGTCCCCCTCCCCCTCCACATCCCAACACCCTGTCTCCCCCTGGCACCCCCCAATCAGCAGTTGCAGATGGCCATCTGGCCCCTGGTGGGGGACATCTGATGCAGGTGGATGTGTCTGCGCCTCCACCACCACCTCCTCCTCCTCCTCCTCCTCCTCCTCCTCCTCCTCCTCATCTTCCTCCTCCTCTTCCCCCTCCTCCGATGTGATGAGGACCACCACCTCGTCTGCATGTGGTGTGGGGGGACGTCTCAGGAGGGGTGCGGAGGTTGTGGGCAGATCCTCGGGACATCACCATCTGTGGAGGTCGACAAGCATAGGAACTCTGTTAGGTCTCACATACAGCACGTCTACATATGCAGTGGCCACACAGGTTTTTCTGGCAACTGCAACATCTGTTACTGATGTGACACTTTGAGAACACTCAGATGCAACCTTTGGGGAGCTCTCACCCTGGATTTGCTGCAGGTAGCCGGCATGGTGGTGGCGCAGCTCCCTGCCCTTCTTCCGGAGATCCTCAACCTGTTGATGGTAATTGAAAGGTTGGGTGCATTAGTGACATATCAACCTTCTGCTGGGTCACCCATAAAAACACACAGCCGTGTGGGCAATGTTTTGCTGCTACAGCCACACTGTTGTGTGTGTGTCTCATGTATAGCATAGTTCATCACATGTCATTGGGGATCGCCATGGGCAACAGACATATGTCCTCACATGTGCATAATGTGGGTGGGGGGTGGGATTGACCCTGTATGAGCAATGGAAGATTGCTATCTTTGTAGGCCGTAGCCCTGCTGTGCAGACCACATGTGTGTTTACAACACCATAGACATGGGCAATATCACCATAACATCTGTGAACAACAGTGGTCATGTGTAGTTTTATGTATGTGTTGGTCAACCACACCTGCTGAGTTGATCATTGGACGAACATCACTGATGTCCATGTGTGTCATAGGTTTGGCTTTCTATTATGTGTATAAATGCTGAAACAACATTTGCATGATGGTGTGGGGACATAGATCTGTTGCAGGTGTTTGTTAGCTTCTGACATGGTTCATGGGGATGGGGTGCTGTTACACACATAAACATCGTCCCCTACCATATCATCTGCAGACATCGGAGACATGTGTGATGATATATTGACCTCCAAAACTATGGGGTACGTACAACCTCTGTGCCATGAACAAACACAATATCTTTCTAACATACCCACCATTGCATGCCGGTATTTGGCCCCCTGGGGGTGGTGTATCCGAACACACATCATCAGCTCCATACACCATAGCAAGTGGGTGACTAACAGGACACATTACCATAGTCACTGGAATCCTGGGGATATTGGGAATGCATATAACTTGTTAGTCACACACAACCATATCTCTATGGTGCCAGATGATCCAGTGTGATGGGCTGCCTGGACCCACGGGATAGGGGAACACAGCAAACTGTTAAAGCACACACAACCATATCTCCAGGGTGATAGATGACCCAGTGTGATGGGCTCCGTGCACTCCAGGGGATAGGGAGGGTAAAGCAAACTGTTGTAGCACACACAACCATATCTCCATGTTGCCAGATGGCCCAGTGTGATGGGCTGCCTGGACCCACGGGATAGGGGAACACAACAAACTGTTAAAGCACACACAACCATATCTCCAGGGTGATAGATGACCCAGTGTGATGGGCTCCGTGCACTCCAGGGGATAGGGAGAACAAAGGAAGCTGTGAGAACACACACAACCATATCTCCAGGGTGATTGTTACGCCACTGTGATGACCTCACAGCACACCTGTGGATAACGAGACGTTTTGGACCTTTTACATTACACTACCCAATACCACGATGTGAACAGGGAACCCACTGTGATGGGCTCTGTATTCTCCTGGGATAGGGTGGATGTACTATATTGTGTTGCCACACACAACCATATCCACAGGGTGACCAATAGAGCACTGTGATGACCTCTCAGCACCCCTGATGATAGGGAGAATGTTCTTCAACTTTACATTACATACAACAATATCTCCAGGATGACTGGGAACACACTGTGATTGCCTATGTAGTCTGCTAATGATGGGGTCGATGTGTATGAAATTGCCTAGGCACACAGATCATATAGTAAGGGTGACTGATAGCCCACTGTGATGAACTCTCCACACCACTGGGGATACGGAGACTGGTTTGACCTGTTACATTCCACACAGCAATATCACCATGATGAATGGGAACACAGTGTGATGGCCTCTCTGTTCCCCTGGTGTTAGGGTGGATGTATGAAATTGTCTGGTCACACAGACCATATCTTACGGGTGACTGATACACCACTGTGATGAGCTGTACACACCCCTTTGGATATGGATTACGTTCTGACCTTTTAAATGACACACACTGATGTCACCAGGATGAATGGGAACACACTGTGAGGGGCTGTCTGGTCTGCTGCTGATAGGGTGGATGTATGAAATTGTCGGGGCACACAGACCATATATGACGTTTGAGTAAATGTTCACGATGATGCGATCTCTGCACCGCAGGGGATAGGGAGAATGTTTACCACCTTTACAGTAAATAGACCAAGATCACCAGGATGACTGGTAACACACAGTGGTGCCCTCGTGGGGATGGGGAGGCTAATGCAAAGTGTTTCAGCACACAACAACATCTAGCCAGGGTGACAGGTGACCCACTGTGATGGGCTCTGTCTTCTCCTGGGGATAGGGTGGCTAATGCAAAGTGTTTCAGCACTCAACAACATCTAGCCAGGGTGACAGGTGACCCACTGTGATGGGCTCTGTCTTCCCCTGGGGATAGGGTGGCTAATGCAAACTGTTTCAGCACTCAACAACATCTAGCCAGGGTGACAGGTGACCCACTGTGATGGGCTCTGTCTTCTCCTGGGGATAAGGTGGCTAATGCTCACTGTTTCAGCTCACACAACCATATCCCCTGGATGACAGGTGACCCACTGTGATGGGCTCTGTCTTCTCCTGGGGATAGGGTGGCTAATGCAAACTGTTTCAGCACACACAACCATATCCCCTGGATGACAGGCGACCCACTGTGATGGGCTCTGTCTTCTCCTGGGGATAGGGTGGCTCATGCAAACTGTTTCAGCACACACAACCATATCCCCTGGATGACAGGTGACCCACTGTGATGGGCTCTGTCTTCTCCTGGGGATAGGGTGGCTAATGCAAACTGTTTCAGAACACACACACATATCCCCTGGATGACAGGTGACCCACTGTGATGGGCTCTGTCGTCCCTGGGGTTAGGGTGGCTAATGCAAAGTGTTTCAGCACTCAACAACATCTAGCCAGGGTGACAGGTGACCCACTGTGATGGGCTCTGTCTTCTCCTGGGGATAGGGTGGCTAATGCAAACTGTTTCAGCACTCAACAACATCTAGCCAGGGTGACAGGTGACCCACTGTGATGGGCTCTGTCTTCCCCTGGGGATAGGGTGGCTAATGCAAACTGTTTCAGCACTCAACAACATCTAGCCAGGGTGACAGGTGACCCACTGTGATGGGCTCTGTCTTCTCCTGGGGATAGGGTGGCTAATGCAAACTGTTTCAGCACACACAACTATATCCCCTGGATGACAGGCGACCCACTGTGATGGGCTCTGTCTTCTCCTGGGGATAGGGTGGCTCATGCAAACTGTTTCAGCACACACAACCATATCCCCTGGATGACAGGCGACCCACTGTGATGGGCTCTGTCTTCTCCTGGGGATAGGGTGGCTCATGCAAACTGTTTCAGCACACACAACCATATCCCCTGGATGACAGGCGACCCACTGTGATGGGCTCTGTCTTCTCCTGGGGATAGGGTGGCTCATGCAAACTGTTTCAGCACACACAACCATATCCCCTGGATGACAGGTGACCCACTGTGATGGGCTCTGTCTTCTCCTGGGGATAGGGTGGCTAATGCAAACTGTTTCAGCACACACAACCATATCCCCTGGATGACAGGTGACCCACTGTGATGGGCTCTGTCGTCCCCTGGGGATAGGGTGGCTAATGCAAAGTGTTTCAGCACTCAACAACATCTAGCCAGGGTGACAGGTGACCCACTGTGATGGGCTCTGTCTTCTCCTGGGGATAGGGTGGCTAATGCAAAGTGTTTCAGCACTCAACAACATCTAGCCAGGGTGACAGGTGACCCACTGTGATGGGCTCTGTCTTCCCCTGGGGATAGGGTGGCTAATGCAAACTGTTTCAGCACTCAACAACATCTAGCCAGGGTGACAGGTGACCCACTGTGATGGGCTCTGTCTTCTCCTGGGGATAGGGTGGCTAATGCAAAATGTTTCAGCACACACAACCATATCCCCTGGATGACAGGCGACCCACTGTGATGGGCTCTGTCTTCTCCTGGGGATAGGGTGGCTCATGCAAACTGTTTCAGCACACACAACCATCTCCCCTGGATGACAGGTGACCCACTGTGATGGGCTCTGTCGTCCCCTGGGGATAGGGTGGCTAATGCAAAGTGTTTCAGCACTCAACAACATCTAGCCAGGGTGACAGGTGACCCACTGTGATGGGCTCTGTCTTCTCCTGGGGATAGGGTGGCTAATGCAAACTGTTTCAGCACTCAACAACATCTAGCCAGGGTGACAGGTGACCCACTGTGATGGGCTCTGTCTTCCCCTGGGGATAGGGTGGCTAATGCAAACTGTTTCAGCACTCAACAACATCTAGCCAGGGTGACAGGTGACCCACTGTGATGGGCTCTGTCTTCTCCTGGGGATAGGGTGGCTAATGCAAACTGTTTCAGCACTCAACAACATCTAGCCAGGGTGACAGGTGACCCACTGTGATGGGCTCTGTCTTCTCCTGGGGATAGGGTGGCTAATGCAAACTGTTTCAGCACACACAACCATATCCCCTGGATGACAGACGACCCACTGTGATGGGCTCTGTCTTCTCCTGGGGATAGGGTGGCTCATGCAAACTGTTTCAGCACACACAACCATATCCCCTGGATGACAGGTGACCCACTGTGATGGGCTCTGTCGTCCCCTGGGGATAGGGTGGCTAATGCAAAGTGTTTCAGCACTCAACAACATCTAGCCAGGGTGACAGGTGACCCACTGTGATGGGCTCTGTCTTCTCCTGGGGATAGGGTGGCTAATGCAAACTGTTTCAGCACTCAACAACATCTAGCCAGGGTGACAGGTGACCCACTGTGATGGGCTCTGTCTTCCCCTGGGGATAGGGTGGCTAATGCAAACTGTTTCAGCACTCAACAACATCTAGCCAGGGTGACAGGTGACCCACTGTGATGGGCTCTGTCTTCTCCTGGGGATAGGGTGGCTAATGCAAACTGTTTCAGCACACAACCATATCCCCTGGATGACAGGCGACCCACTGTGATGGGCTCTGTCTTCTCCTGGGGATAGGGTGGCTCATGCAAACTGTTTCAGCACACACAACCATATCCCCTGGATGACAGGCGACCCACTGTGATGGGCTCTGTCTTCTCCTGGGGATAGGGTGGCTCATGCAAACTGTTTCAGCACCCACAACCATATCCCCTGGATGACAGGTGACCCACTGTGATGGGCTCTGTCGTCCCCTGGGGATAGGGTGGCTAATGCAAAGTGTTTCAGCACTCAACAACATCTAGCCAGGGTGACAGGTGACCCACTGTGATGGGCTCTGTCTTCTCCTGGGGATAGGGTGGCTAATGCAAACTGTTTCAGCACTCAACAACATCTAGCCAGGGTGACAGGTGACCCACTGTGATGGGCTCTGTCTTCCCCTGGGGATAGGGTGGCTAATGCAAACTGTTTCAGCACTCAACAACATCTAGCCAGGGTGACAGGTGACCCACTGTGATGGGCTCTGTCTTCTCCTGGGGATAGGGTGGCTAATGCAAACTGTTTCAGCACACACAACCATATCCCCTGGATGACAGGCGACCCACTGTGATGGGCTCTGTCTTCTCCTGGGGATAGGGTGGCTCATGCAAACTGTTTCAGCACACACAACCATATCCCCTGGATGACAGGCGACCCACTGTGATGGGCTCTGTCTTCTCCTGGGGATAGGGTGGCTCATGCAAACTGTTTCAGCACACACAACCATATCCCCTGGATGACAGGCGACCCACTGTGATGGGCTCTGTCTTCTCCTGGGGATAGGGTGGCTCATGCAAACTGTTTCAGCACACACAACCATATCCCCTGGATGACAGGTGACCCACTGTGATGGGCTCTGTCTTCTCCTGGGGATAGGGTGGCTAATGCAAACTGTTTCAGCACACACAACCATATCCCCTGGATGACAGGTGACCCACTGTGATGGGCTCTGTCGTCCCCTGGGGATAGGGTGGCTAATGCAAAGTGTTTCAGCACTCAACAACATCTAGCCAGGGTGACAGGTGACCCACTGTGATGGGCTCTGTCTTCTCCTGGGGATAGGGTGGCTAATGCAAAGTGTTTCAGCACTCAACAACATCTAGCCAGGGTGACAGGTGACCCACTGTGATGGGCTCTGTCTTCCCCTGGGGATAGGGTGGCTAATGCAAACTGTTTCAGCACACACAACCATATCCCCTGGATGACAGGCGACCCACTGTGATGGGCTCTGTCTTCTCCTGGGGATAGGGTGGCTCATGCAAACCGTTTCAGCACACACAACCATATCCCCTGGATGACAGGCGACCCACTGTGATGGGCTCTGTCTTCTCCTGGGGATAGGGTGGCTCATGCAAACCGTTTCAGCACACACAACCATATCCCCTGGATGACAGGCGACCCACTGTGATGGGCTCTGTCTTCTCCTGGGGATAGGGTGGCTCATGCAAACTGTTTCAGCACACAACAACATCTAGCCAGGATGACAGGTGACTCACTGTGATGGTCTCAGTAGTCTTATGGGGATAGGATGGATATATCTTCAATTGTCTGCACACACAGAACCATATCTCAAGGGTGATGGATAGGCCACTGTGATGAGCTCTCAGGACCCCTGGGGATTGGGGGGGGGGCCTATTCAACAACGTTTGTTTAGTAACCCATATCACCGGGTGGACTTACATACCAGTAATGCTACATGTCACATGGCCTATTGCTGTACACAAGGTGTTTGGATCCAGATCCACATCCCACCATATCCATATGATGTGGTATTGATGGATTGAGGGTGATTTATGGGCGTACATTCCTCATGTATGTTGTTGCAGGGCCACAGCAGCAGATTCCATAGCATCAGAACCTCTGTGACCATTACCAGCAACACCAGGGTACAGGACAAAGCAGTCACATATGATACACAGACATTATGTGATTTCTGGTCATCTGCTGGATATTCCTGACTCACAAAACCTTATATTACCAGCATGGACATCTGCAATGGACACAGGCTACATATCTGATTCCAATGAGTTACCCCCATACACTTACCTCCCTTGGGTATTCAGCGAGGCGATTAAATCTTCTCTGTAGCCGCTCCCATGCCCTGCGGACCTTGGAGCTGTCCCTTTGCCTGCTGGGCCCGGGGAACAGCTTCTCTTGCCTGTTGGCAATCAGCCGGGCCAGGGAGCGCAGCTCGCGTGGAGTAAAGGAGGGCTTCCTTTGTCTGGGCGCCATTTTCCGATACTGTCATGTGCTTGCACGCAGCGTTATTCACGCGCATGCGCGCCGCAACTGGCGCAGATTAGTGACGTCTTACGTACAACTGTGCCCCGCAAATGGCGCGGTTTAGCGATGTCAAACGTCCATCTGCGTCCCGAAACGCAACGTATAGCAACCTATGATGTCCATCTGCGCAACGACCATAGTTTAACAACGTCATACGTGTGACTGTGCACCGCAGCTGGCCCATTTTTCAACTGGTTTACAGTCATGTACGCCACGCAACTGGCGCTGCTGCGTGACGTATTATGTACAAATGCGCACCGTAAATACGCATTTCAGCGCATAGACATATGCACATTCGCAGCACAATTTGCATATACACTGGTGAGTGACACCTATTTTAGACACATAAGATAGTTTATGATCATATGGTGTCTACACATTTTGGACTTGACGTAATCAACACTTCCACAATGTTTCTTAGGCTTTCGTATGACGTGATGTACTATGGCTTTGACATTGCAATGAGTGACACTACAAATGCAAACACAACAAGGTGTCATTGAGACCCATCAAAGTGGGCTATACGTCAACCGTGAAATATGTTTGTGTGTGCTTGCACCGTTTAATACAGCCTCCCTATCCCCATGCGTCATGGAGGCCATCACAGTGGCATATCAGTCACCATGGTGATATGGTTGTGTGTGCTTAAGGTAGACCACAAACACTCCCTATCCACAGGAGACCACACAGCACAACAGAGTGGTCTAACAGTCATCCTGGTGATGTGGAGCTCTGAGTCCCAATATATCATGTTCAGTAGTTCATCTCAATGTGCGGCCAGCAATGATGTTCGGGATGGCATAAGGGGGGGGGGAGGGGCTGGGGGCTGTTTCTATCTGGACAGTCTACATACACATTAGGTTGCGTAACACACATACTGAGCTGATGGGGTTTGCCATGAGACAGACAAGCACGTTGATTTTAAGTAGGTGTTCTGACATACAGACATTCTGGCTGACGTGTGCCACATTATTTGCCAATTCTCCTTATGGTACAGACCTACTGTTTCCCTTTACACAGTCTGCCTAATCAATATGACTTGCTGGGACATTACTCTCTAATATCAGCAGTGGTTTGTGTGTCCTTGGGTTATGGTTTATCTTCTGACAGCAAACACACTGTCACATTGCAATAATCTTGGATGGCACATCTGATCCTCTATGAGCCACTCCAGAGAGTGCATTATGAGTTGCAGTCTCCGCCACAGCACCTTCTCATGTTCCAGTTCTGCCACCGTATAGGGTGCGTTTGATGAAGGTTCAGGCTACAGCACTGAGGGTGTTGTTGGCAGTAGCAAATGACGTAATATTTGACACAAGCCTCAGATACACATGTCACATTACTCAACTGTGGGATCAGATGCATGACTTTTGCCTCAAGACACTGTGAGATCACAGGTGACCCACCTCTCCATAGCTCTGCGGTTGTGGAGCAGTCCTCCTTGAACCCCTTGGTCTGTCTGGTAATCTGGATAGGCCTAATGACTACACATGAGATCGCTATGCATCAGAGCTATCCTGCAACCTGAGTGTTTTGTGGCTCGATAGGTCTGGCTCTGAGGACACCTGCCTTACACCTCTGTCATTTAGGCGTGTGAGTGTGCAAAGCACAGATGACATAGACATGGAAGGCATAGATAGACTGTGTCACATACTTTGTAATTTCTCACCACCACCATGCAGTTGTATACTGAAAAACTATGTTGTTGGTGGTGACAGGCAAAGATGCATGCTACACATTCTATCTGACCTTTTTGATGTCTTACACATCAGCACCTTGGCCACTTACAATGGTTGATGACAGAGGTGTTGTCCAGGAGTGTTGACAAGCAGTCCTGGAGTGCCACACACCACTCAGCTTGACAAAAGATCGCGATTACTTATATATATCTTGCATCTTAATTTGTGCGTTCATAAACACCCATCTTGCCTAGGCTTTCAGGGAGGACTGGGTCAGAACCACTGCCATAGCTGCTAATACACCCCTGGCTGCCTGCAGGTGGACTACAGGCCAACACATGACCTGTTGGCTTTCTTTACCAAGATGGGGTTAACCACACATACCCATGATGCACTGCACATGTAAATCATCCGTCTACAAATAACAGCAAGATGATTTATGCAGCCAGATACCCACCTCAACCTGTATATAATTACTGAACGTGTAGGTTGATGACACAGAGTTGCTATTGACTGTTACATTGTGTGGGTCACGTGCTCACCCTGAGATTGAGAGTGGACACACAGCACCATGTCCTCAGCACCTAGCTTAGGTGGGATAGGCTATGGTGTAGGTGCACATCAGTGACACTGTGTGATGGGTAGTTGTTGTAGATGCACTGCCAAATACACTTGTGGCCATCTGATATTTCTCTGTGACGTTTACACCTTCAGCAATTTGCAGCACCCACATTGGTCTTATGCTGTGTGGTGCCAATGCCCACATATGTTATGTAATTGGGGGGAGGGGGTGGAAGGTGGGTTGGACAGATAGACGGCTTCAGTAACAGCCCATACATTAACCACTGTAACGCATAATCACCCAACAACACATCCACAATACTGCAATGGCGCTGCTGGTGGGAAATGATAAACTGGGTCTAGCTGAGAGAAGATAAACATAAAACCAAACATAAACGTGGTGCATGGATTTCTATGCACAGCCATAAGGTGACAGAAGACAAATGGCAGGCCTAAAAATGATCAGCAGCACACCACCACTATCTGACATTGTCCTCCAGCAAATAGTGGAACACTGCAGCCGATGCACCCCTGAAGGTGTGGCAACCTTACACATACTAGATGCATTCGGTCTGCTAGCTAGCCCATAGTGCATACTACTGGAGGAAATGTGCGCACCCAAAACTGGGATGTCTGCACAATCACCAAGCAGTTTAGCAAGTGATTCGGCACCAAAAGGAAACCCATACATATCACTTACAAGAGATGCTGTTGGCACTATGGCTGCCCTAGCCACGCCATGGTAACTGCTTAGTCAGGGTGAGAGTGACCTTCCAGGAGGACATGCAGGGGCTACCTTGTCCATGCTGCTGATGACCACACACTACGATGTCTGCTACATTGCCCTATGTTCTGCGCTCATGCATCCAGCCCAGGCCAGCCTGTCGGGGGTATACCCACAATACCTAGCTCCTCATTATGCACATTGGCAAGCTAATACTGGACACAGTACAAACATTGTGGGCTGAGTAAGGTCTTGCAGACATCACACACTGGATGTACAGACACACAATCCCACAGCTAGGCCATCACTGTGCTACTATAGATAGCTTTTGCAGTCTAGGCCAACTCAGCAGTCCTGGACACAGTGCAGGCATAGCTATGGTATGCAATACTGTTGCTGTCACACCCCAATGTGGGACACATTGTCGAACACCAGACGTGAGACACACTCCACAAACATCAAACATATTGGTGTCATAACACTCAATCACCATATTGTGCTTTACCTAGAAATTGATATCTGCTACTAATCTGTTCAACATGTTGCTATATGTGTATTGAATTACCAGGTTTATGGTGACAGCGCTAAGGTGCACACTTACTACTTGTGTGAGATGTACGCAAGGCCCAATATCATGTATATCCAATAGGCTTTGGATCATGGAGCCTGTGGGTCTATTCATTTATTCTCCTGATGGCCAGTACTGTCCAGCAGAGGTACCCAAATACAGTCCTGTTGAGTCAGACACTGTTCATTTTTCCCAAATGTGCCTACGGAATATGCATGACATATATCTGCATACCATGGACCAACACATTACATTGAACAACACCATCTTTATTTGACACATCATAAGATGTGCATGATTTGAGGCACTTCAGGACTGCATTTGAGTGAAACTGCTCTATGTGATGCACATGTTTCTCATATATGTACACTTTCTCAGAAAAAATACATGTATTGGCCATCTTTGCATTACCTGCACTACAGATTATTTTATGTTTCTTTAAATTGTGCGATGTCACAATCGTGGGGGCTTTTTGGCCAGGGACGACACACAGGATTTGAACTTGTGACCTTCACCTCCTGAGGGCAATGGCTGTGTGCTTTGCACCACCGTCTTGCAACAGAGACAGTGCATTCCCAGGGATATGCATGGGTGTTTGTCACACTGACCCTGTCTGTTGCACTCCACACCACCCACTTAAAAAGGAGTATGCCATGGTGTGCTGTCAACAGCTGCCACCAATTGCTCTGCCGTCAACATGCTCACATGGCCTTATATTGGAGACTGCATAAAACTTAACTAACAATTGACACTCCAGGACTGCATTTGGTTGACTCTGCTGTAGGTGATGCACATGCTTATGTGGTGGCTACTGTTGAAGGAAAACTACACATATGGGATACGATCTTAGGTTCTCATCAGCAAATAGCCACTCTTTACTGGCTTGTTTTAGAGGGGTACAATTATGTGACCTAGTTGGCCAGGAGCCACATACAGGATTTGAACCTGTGACCTTCTGTTATTGCACACACTGTCTGTATCCACTGCACCAACGTTTTGCAACATATATGCTGCATTCACAGGGGAGTCCATGACTGTACATCCAACAGAGCATGTCTGTTGTGGTGGACGGTGCCAGACTGCACACGCCTACTGTACTGTCTGCTCTGTCTTTCAGCCAATGCCCCCTCCACCACCTGTACCCCTCAGCCAACATGCAGACATGTCCTTATCTGGAAATCCCATTTCACAGAGTTCCCCAAATCCAGTCTTGGTGTTCCACACACTGTTCTGGTTTTCATGCTATCCCTCATACATATGCATGAGCTACATCTGCATACCATGGGGGTGGTGCATAGCTATGCAGCACAGGCATCTTTGTTAGAGGCAGCATGGAACCTGAATGGTGTGGGGCCCTCCAGGACTGCATTTGGGAGACTCTGCTCCAGATAATGCGCCTGTTTATGGTGTCTGTGAGTGCTGTGGTAAAATATAGGTGTATTAATCATGCATATGTTCCTAGCTATACAGTTTTGTCCTTACTATCACGGTTTAGTTGTAGGAAAAATATGTGGACTGGATTGGCAGTAGCCCCAGCTGGGCTTTGAACCTGTGACCATCTGTTCCTGCACACACTGTCTGTGTGCACTGCACCACCGTGTTGCCACAGATATGTTGTGTTCCCTGGGGAGTACATGACTGTACATCCGACAGAGCCTGTCTGTTGCGGTGGACGGTGCCAGCCTGCACAGGCCTAGGCCACTGTCTGCTGTGGTTTGCAGCCACTGCCCCCTCCGCCACCTGTACCCTTCCGCAAACATGCAGACATGTTCCTATCTGGGAAAAACATATGACCTGAGTGAGTTGTAGCACACCAGGACTGACTTTGGGGGACTTGGCTGTAGGCAATGCCCATTGTTATGGTTTGTGTGCGGTGTAGGGTAAAATATAGGTGTTGGGACCATGCTTATGTTCTCTGCAATAAAAGAGTGTCTGTATTCTCACTGTTTAGTGGTGGGTAACATGATGGGGACTGGGTTGGCAGGAGCCCCAGCTGGGTTTTGAACCTGTGGTTCTCTGGTCCTACAGGTACTGGCTGTGTCCGCTGCACCACACTGTGGCACAGAAACAGTGCAGTCTCTGGAGATGTGATACCTGGCCGCACGGGTCAGACACCCTGCTCTTCACAATTTTACTGTGGGCTCGTTGACCTTGTATGGGGACAAAGGTGCAAATAAACCTCACAAATGCCCTCCAAAAAAGGGGAGGGAAACCATAACCAAGCTGTGCAACAGTGATATCAATGGGCAACCTAGAAAACACTCCCAGGAAAGCTCCATTAAAATGCAGTGCTTTTGAATGAGTCTACGGAGCGTAGACCCTTCCAAAATTCATTTCTTTTTTTTGGAGCTTTCCTGGGAGTGTTTTGTATGGTTGCCCATTAATATCACTGTTGCTCAGCTGGATTATAATTTTCTTTGAATTTATTGTGGTCATTTTCATATCATGTTTGCTATTTTGTTCTGTGCACATGTATCACACTGCTCACGTCTTTTAGGTTTCCCCGATTTTGCTGTACATTGCTGACGGAAATGGTTTCTCTTCCCTTTAAATGCTCTCTAAAGCGAGTTTTTCAATCGCTGTATTTTTTCATTGTAAATTCGGGCACGCTCCTGTGCGGGGAGTCTCTCCCCTCCCACATTCCACCCATTGACCCCGTCTCTCCGCCCCTCGGGGGCCTTCCTCCGCCCTCATTTCGCCTTTCCACGCCTCTATCGCACATGAGCGCCCCGCAAACGTGCGTGTTTTCGGCGCACGTGTGCGGGGCCCATTAATGTGACCCGCACGTGTACGGGGCGTTTAAGAGCACTTAAATGCATCATTTTAGGGCGCTCAGGTGCGCCCCGCACAGGTGCGCCGTTTAGTAAACATGCCCCTTAGTCTTGCCTAATTATTGAGCCAGCCCTGCCTAGAATTTTCACTTCTCCTAGCTGAACAAAAAAGGAACTCCAGCCTTCGGTCTTAACCAATGAAAGAAGCAAGAAAGAATAGAAGAGACAAGAGAAAAGGGAGGGAGAGGGGGATGTTACATACTTACCTATTCAAAGAGGAAAGACATACAAACAGCCTTCTTTCAAAACTATCATTGATAAGTTATCTATCCAGTTTCTAAATTGCTTGAATACTGGGGGAGGGAATGATATTACTGTAGGCAGTGGCAATTCGTTAGGTTTGGTTGTTTTATTTTATTCATTCAGTTTACCCCGGTTCTCCAAGTTTGTACTCCTGTTCGATGTAAACCAAACAGCTTGTTGTTATGGTCTTTATGTTATAATGTAAACCGTGCTGATGCCGAATAGTGCGGTATATAAGAACTTGTAATAAAATAAAATAAATAAAATAAATTTCTATGGTAGATTCCTGTGTAGGATTACTGGTTTATTTTAGCAAGAGTGAGTTTAAGTTTTTTACAACATACATTCTATTTCATTATAACAAAAAAGTTTAGAACACGTTTACAGTTTAATGTATGGCTATCTTGGGAAAACCACAAGTCAACAGGAGGAAAACGTGTTGTCAGGTGGTCCACTTGCGATAAAAGACACTGGGGCGAAAGGCAAGACTCTGAATGACCCTTTCAAGAAACGTCAGATGTTAGTTCATGAAAAAAAATACTTTAACCTCTGAAGTCTGTTCAGGAATTCAACATAAGGAATGTCATACTGGGTCATACCAAGGTCCATCAAGCACAGTACCCTGTTTCCAACAGAGGCTAATCTAGATCACAAGGGCCTGTCAGGTTCCCAAAAACATACACAAATTCCACAATGCTTATCCCGGGATGAGCAGTGGATTTCCCTGGTTTTCTTTAATAATGGTTTATTATTGTTATTATTATTATTATTATTATTATTAGGCATTTATAAAGCGCTACCAAGCATACGCAGCGCTGTACAGACACAAAAGAAGACAGTCCCTGCTCAAAGAGCTTACAATCTAGAAGACAAACATACTGGACAAAATAATATGATAGGAATAGGGGCAATAAGGGCAATAGGAGTTGAAACACAAGGGAGGGGACTAAGAATCAAAGGCTGTCTCAAAGAGGTGAGTCTTGAGCTTGGACTTGAAAAGGGCGAAGGCAGAGATTTAATGCAGGGACAGGGGCTGATTGTTCCGGGCAAATGGAACAGCAAGGTTAAAAGAAGGAAGCCTGGAGTTAGTGGAAGAAGAGAACGGCATAGAGAGAAGGAAAGTAGAAGAGGAACTGATATCATGGGGAGGGGCATAGGGAGAGAGGCGAGAGGAAAGGTAAGGAGGAGCAGTAGAGTGAATGCATATATGTGTCAAGATAAGTAGTTTGTACTGAATGCGGTAACAGATGGGGAGCCACTGAAGGGACTTTAGAAGAGGAGTGATATGATGGTAATGTGACTGGTGAAGAATTAACCACACAGCGGAGTTTTGAATGGATTATAGAGAGAAAAGATGAGATTGAGGGAGACCAGCATGGAGGAGGTTATAATAGTCAAGCTGGGAGATATTAAGGGCGTGAACAACCATTTTAGTAGTAGAGGAGAGAGGAAAGGATGAATCTTGTTAATGCTGAAGAGAAAAAAGTGACAGGATTCAGCAATTTATTGGATATGAGATGAGAATGACAGGGAGGAGTCAAAGGCGACCCCAAGGCTACAAGCAGAGGAAACAGGAAAAATAGGAGCGTTATCAACAGTGACGGAGAAAGGACGAAGGATGGAGGATGGACTAGGGGAGAAAACCAGAAGCTTTCTTCAAGGAACTTGTCCAAACCTTTTTTAAACCCAGCTACACTGACAGATTTTACTACATCCTCCAGTAACAAATTCCACGGTTTGATTACTCATTGAGTAAAAAAATATTTTCTCTTATTAGTTTTAAATGGGTAGCTTCATTGCATGTCCCTTAGTCGTTCTATATTCTGATAGCATCAATAATCAATCTACGTTTACCCGTTCCCCTCCATTCATTAGTTTATAGACTTCTATCATATCCCCCTTCAGCTGTCTCTTTTCCAAATTGAAGAGCCCTAAACGTTTAAGCCTCTCCTCATAGGGGTATCTTTCCATCCCCTTTATCATTTTGGTGGCTCTTCTCTGTACCTTTTCTAATTCTGCTATATCCTTTTTAAGATACGGCGACCAGAATTGCACACAATAGTCAAGGTGCAGTCTCACCATGGAATGATATAGAGGCATTATAATATCCTTTGTTTTATTCTCCATTCCTTTGCTTATGATACCTAGCATTCTATTTTCAATTGTTGCTATTTTTGTGACAAGGCATAATCTAAAGATCATTCACTACTACTACTTATCATTTGTATAGCATTATTAAGCATAGGCAACGCTATGCGCATACACGTAAGAGATAGTTCCTGCTACATAGAGCTTACGATCTACTCAGGCAGATAAAGAGAATAAATAGGGGACTAGGGAATTCTTATAGGAAATTATTAAAATACACATGGGTGTAGACAGGCTAACAAGGAGGCCAGGATTCAAAAGCTGCCTCAAAGAGACAAGTTTTTAGCCTTGGTTAGAAGAGGGCAGAGATGCAACCTGATGTACTGACTCAGGTCGCCTATTCCAGGCATATGGTGCAGGAAGCTGGAGAGAATGGAGTCTGGAGTTGGCAGACCTTGTTTTACCCTGGCATAGAGTGATTCATAATTTACATTAGATTTGCCCAATTACCCAGATCCAGGAGTGAGGCTTTTTGGCCAGTTCTGGTCTTAAATTTGCATTGCAATGCTGTATGGTATTTGTAGTCCCTGATTTTGCCCACTGGCATCAGTGCTGCGGGTCCCATAATGCATCAGGATGGAATTGTCAGAAATCCAGGACTGGCTTAAAATCTCACTCCTGGACCTGGGTAATTTAGCTGCTCTGTTAATTCCAGTTAATTCCAGTATCCTATGAAAAACAAAATGACAAATCCTTACGTGACATAGGATTTAAACCAGGACTGACTCAGCCCATTCAGACAAGGTAAATCAAATGGCGAACCCTACGCATTATAGGTAACCAAAAGGTCTTATTGTTTTCACAGTGACGTTTTTCACCACAGGATCACTTCAAATAGGTTTTGTCTGCTTTCTAAATAATCTCTCTAAGGCTTTTCTTTGCATTAGGTGAAGGGAAAGGGGAACCAGGGGAGTGCTTTCAGAGATTTGACCTTTTCTAAAGATTGCTGGGAAGCCTTGTGTTCCTGCTGGTAGATATATTTGCATTTGACTGATAAGTGTCTGATGCCCGAGGCAAGACTGACAAAAGTGCATTATTGGGTCACTTGTAACACTTCAGGTATCCTTCCTTTGATGGGTAGACTGTGCAAAGGTCTACTGGAGGAAACAGCATGGAAAAAAAACCCCAAAACGTTTACAAACATATATTTACTTAAAAATTAAGCTTTCTCTTTAAGGATATAGAAGGGTCGTTAAAAAAAAGGATGGACTTAAACAGAAATACTCTTACACTGAAAATGCTCTCCAAAACAGATCAGTTCCATTATGAACTATCCATTTCGAATTAAGTAAGAACAATTGAGCTTTATCATTTTTACGAGCTTCTGAGTGGTATGGGGAAGCTGAGCTAGAGCTATCTGCTGCCTGGCCCACTTTATTCCTATGGGCTTTGTGGCAGAAAGCTCAAGCTAAGTGTTAGTGAAAGGAGGCCCTTGGTAGCCCTGCATAATTTAAGAGGCAAGCACTCAGTAGTATAATAGGGGGTATTGTCTTTACTTAATTCTCCATAACCAAAAAAAAAACAGATTTGGGGAAATGGGCATCAATAACGATAAGAACTTTCCAACAAACGTATCCCATTTTTCTGCTCTGTTCATAAAAATCTCTCCAAGGGAGACTTGAAGTTTGCGCCATATGCTGTTTTACATTAAAAGCCCTCAGCAGACTATTCAGTGGTTGCCAACTCTGAAAGAAGCAGAAGGAAAAGGAACTGAGGATTCGACCATGTGGGAGACTAGAGACAACATGTGGGAACATGGAAACTAATGAACATTTGCAAATAAAAGCAGCAATGGAAATGCCAAAGATCAAGTAAGGATGTTAAAGTAAACATCAAGGTGGATAGGGATACAGTGCCCCAGGTAAAATAGACAAGTAGTACCCTTGAAAATAAGATATATGCAACACCATATCCACCACTGGCTCAGAAACAGGAGACAAGAGAAAAAATGAACTTGGTCAATTATCTACTTAATCAGAATAGAACAAAGGACACAACAGTGTCGAGAGGAGAGCATGGAAATGAAGCAAAATTTCCATCCCCTTTAGCTAAAGTTTAGTATTGCTCTGCAGCTGTTAATGAAAAACATCCTTTGCTGTTTATTGCAATGATGTACAAAGAGACAACCATTCAGATCACACTCGTCCATACTGTTGTTCTGTCTGAACCCATCACTCAAGAGTGTCCCATCACCTCTTACACTAAAATGTTCTACATTCTGGGCAAAGATAATTGCAGATAACTGAAAAAGCAGTACAACAACAGTTACAAGATTATATCAACTCTCATGTGCCCCTTGATCCTTAACAACATGGTTTCAGGCCCAAACATGAAGTCAAGACCTTCTTAATAACATTCTTTGATAGGCTCATAAAAGGCATCAAAAAACCAAAACAAGAGTTTATCTTAATATTCTTGGATATAGCAGCAGTTTTTAACTCAATAAGTCACAACATACTAGTATCAAAACTACAAGATATAGGTATACATAATACTACACTAAAATGGTTCCGTTACTATCTAAAAGATTGCCAGCAATAAGTAAAAATAGGTTCACACAAATCAGCTCCCTTTCAACAGCAAGGCATACTACAAGGCTCTGCACTATCTACATACAAATAATATGTTAAAATAATACAGGCTATGATGTGTTCTATCACATATAAACAGATACCAGGACTGGCAGATAATTCAGGTTTGGACAAACCCCTTTTATTTACCCCTACCTTTAGTAGAGGGATTTTTAGAATGTTTCTTTTCAATATTTCAGTTTGTTCATACTATTTATGTTTTATGGACAGTGCTATGTTGGTGATGAAACAATACATATGTAATGTAAGGGGCTTGTTTACAAAGCCGCGGTAGCGGTTCGCAGTCGTTATCGGAGCCGCGGCCCCATTGAAATCAATGGGGTCGCGGCTCCGATAACGATCGCGAACCGCTACCGCAGCTTTGTAAACAAGCCCCTAAGTGTCTTCTACTTGTTTTATTATTTGAGTTAATGAGGCATTATTAATCGTTTTTTAATTATTTATTTCAGTGGTTTTATGTCTTTTATTTACAAGGAAGTTTTACAAAAAGGTATTGGTGATATATATATTTTTTATATATTTTCTTATATTTTTATACTTTAATGTTTTCATGTATTTATCATTAATTTAGACATTTGATCTACCTGTCATACTGTATCCTCCTCATCTCAAATATTATAAGGGTGTTAGATAATGTTTTAGGGGTCTGTTTACTAAAAGGCCGGTGGTGTGCGGTCCGCGGTACCGAGCGGGTGCCGTATAAGGAGTGGGCGTTCCGTCGTGAAGAACAGAAGCTGTGATTGACAGATGCGCTAAGGTGCGCGGCGCCCGTGTGGTTAGTGCCCTGTGACATTACGGAGTTTGATCTGTGCACATGGTTCACACTGCTCACGGTTTTTGGGCTTCCACTATTGTGCTGCACATTGCTGACGGAAACGGTTTCTTTTCCCTGCACAGCACCTCTAACGCGAGTGTTTCACTGGCGTTATATTTCTTTGCAGATTCGGGCACGCTCCTGTGCGGCGAGTCTCTCCCCTCCCACATTCCGCCCACTGACCCCGTCTCTCCGCCCCTAGGGGGCCTTCCTCCGCCCTCATTTCGCCTTTGCACGCCTCTTTCGCACATTACCGCCCCGCAAATGTGCGCATTGTCGGCGCACGCTTGCGGGACCCGTTAATGTGCCGCGCACTCGTACGGGGCGCTTAAGAGCACTTAAATACATCTTTTAGAGCGCTCATGTGCGCCCCGTACAAGTGCGCCGTTTAGTAAACAGACCCCTTAATGTTCACACATTAATGTTTTATTATACACATTTATATATGTTTTTATTTTGTTGGTATTTTTATTTCATAACCCAATCTGTTGGTGGTTTTATTTCATATTTAAATCTGTTGTTATATTGATCTTACTGATGTATAACAATTTGTATTTCTATAATTGGTCTTATTTCTTCTTTTTTAATTGTTTATTTATTTAATGACTTGTCTTTTGACAGTGTTTTTATTTTATTTTATTTTATTAATAACTTTGTTTTAATTTTGTATTTGTTTTGTTGAGGTTTGCTCCCTCATTTGATATCCCCCTGAAGAAGGCCCACAGCCGAAAAGCGTAGGGGTAAATAAAAGGGGTTTGTCCAAACCTGAATTATCTGCCAGTCCTGGTATCTGTTTCTTTGTTCCTACATATTCTACAGATACTTTGTTGCTTCTTTTCATTCTATCACATATATGCAGATGATATCATGCTGTAAACACCTTTCATCACCAATAAGCTTATACATACAACATTAATAAACTGCTTCAAGGCGGCAACAAACTGGTTCTCAGATCACAATTTATCCATAAACTACAAGAAAACCAAAGTTCTTTACATTACTAGAAAATCATCCTTCAGTCCACCAAAAGCACTAAAAATCCAAGATAATGAACTGGAAGTTAATCCACAGTTGCATTACCTAGGTATAACGTTAGACCAATGACCAACCCTACAACTGCACATCAGCATGACCACAAAGCTCATATACAGTACCACAAAATCAGAATATTACAACATCTATACCCTCTCCTCAACACCTGAGATTTCCAAACAATGTTCCATTCCTTATCTATAACACCTCTTCTCAAGTCACTTCATTGACTCCCCATCCTTTTCCATATCCAGTTTAAACGTCTCCTACTAACCTTTAAATGCACTCATTCTGTTGCTCCTCACTACCTTTCCTCTTTCATCTCTCCCTGCACCCCTCCTCGTGAACGTCGCTCTTCTGGTGGCTTGCTTCTCTCTATGCCCTTCTTTTCAACCACCAATTCCAGACTTAGATCCTTTCACCTTGCTGTCCCTTATTCCTGGAACAAACTGCCTGAGTCCATACGTCAGGTTTCATCCCTGGCCTTTTTCAAATGCATGCTAACAGCTCACCTTTTTGAGGCTGCTTAGTCTCCTATGTGTCTCCTTACCCTTTCTTAGTCGTCTCCTTGTCCTTAACTGTTTATTGCCTGTCTTGCCTAGATTGTAAGCTCTAACAAACAGAAACCTTTTTTCATGTATCTGAACAGTGCTGCATACGCCTTGTAGCGCTATATAAACGTTCAGTAGGAGTAGTAGTCTATCTCCACATCTCAACTACTGTAATATTATTTACCAAAGAATACTGAAATATGCGCTGCGCCTGCTATAAATGGCTGAGAGCACAGCTGTCTGTATTCTATACAGCGCTGCAATATCTGACCACAACACTCATACTGAAAGAACCCTACTTACCATTTTCAAGATAACCCACAATCTGTCCTCAGATTACCTCCAGTTCTTCATATGCAAAACCAAACAACCGAGACAGAAGAGCGAACGCACAAGAGACCCTTCTAATAACACTCTTCAACACGCTCATAAAAGGCACTGAAAAAATGAAACAAGGGTTTATCTTAATATCCTTGGATATAACAGCGATGTTTGACTCAGTCATAGCATACTAATTTCCCACTAAGGTGGTGTTATCGGCACCTGCGCTCCTGCAACTTTGACGGTGAATGAACGCTGTTGATGCCCACAGTTACTGCTTGTTGCAGACATGCTCTCTCTCTGCTCTTATCCTGCCCATCTGGCAGTTAGTGCAATTTCTGCAGATAGCACAGGAAAATGCTACGCTATCCGCATTTGCACACTATTGGCTGCATTAACAGGTAGCGCAGCTTAGTAAACATGTCCCTTAGTGAGCTGAGGGATCGTATGATTTCTGTGTCAGTTCCTACATTCTGGAACTCCTTACCAATGAGGTAGCAGATTTTTTTAGAGATGTCTTGGTTCCATAATCAATTTAAAACATATTTGTCACAGCAAGCCTTTGCTTTGTTAGATCAAAATTAGACAGTGGCAGTGCCTTTAATGAGTTAAGTAATCATAGCTCTCAGATGGATTTGGTATTGTTTGTGTTTTTATTTTTGTCTTATAATTTGATGTTCTTAATATATTGATTTTATTTTATTTGTAGTCTGTCATTTTATGGATTGTTCTATGTGTAGTCTGCAATAGAAACATAGAAACATGATGGCAGAAAAAGATCATGGCCTACCTAGTCTTCCCTGCTACTACTACTACTCAGCATTTATAAAGCGCTACCAGTCGTACACAGTGCTGTATAGTATAGACATGCAAGAGACAGTCCCTGCTCATCAGAGCTTACAATTCCATATCAACTACTATAGTCCCTTTTTAATTTTTAACAATCTTCTGTGTTTGTCCCATTCCTTCTTGAATTCAGATACTGTCCTTGTCTCTACTACCTCCACTGGGAGACTATTCCACCGGCTACCACTCTTTTCATAAAGAAATATTTCTGCATATTACTCCCCTTTTAATCTTCATCCTATATCCCCTCATTGCAGAGTTTGCTTGCAATTGAAAGAGGCTCGCCTCCTGCACACTTATGCCACTGAGGTATTTAAACATATCATATTTCCTCTATCCCACCTTTCCTCTAAAGTACACATATGGCTTATAACGAAGACCACTGACATTTTGGTAGTCATCCTTTGCACCAAACCCAACCTATTTATATCTTTTTGAAGGTGTGGTCTCCAGAATTGCACATGATACTTTAAATGAGGTCTCACCAAAAACATACAGAGGTACTACAATATCATCTCCTTTTTCAGGCTATCACCCTTCCCATCCAAATGCCTAGATACTGTGTTTGAAAGCACGGAAGAGAATGAATTTGAAATAAGTAAATGCATGTACCATCGAGAGTTTGCGTTTGTTTCGTTTGAGCACCTAGAAATTTAAAATGCATGATAAATCACTTGCACTTGTGTATACCTACAAATTAAAAACACACATTGATTTGCATACAATGCCCACCTAAAGAACAAATATATACAATGAAAACAAAAAATGCCCCAGTATTGGGAAAATTTGATTTTAAGCTAGCACAAAGTGAATTTATTTTTGGCTGTTGTATAAAACAGCTATTCATTTTTATTCTGCTTTACAAACATATTCAACTTCCATCTGTACCTTTGATATCTTCAGGGGTCATTGTCACCCCCTGTGTAGCTTTATTGTGTTACAGAAGGTCAGATATTCAATCATTTCTTTTCATATTTTGCCTTGAATGTCAAGGGTGTCAACTGAATGTCTCAGATAAACTTTAACTTATTAACAACAAAAGTGAATTTACTTTTAGAGTTTTTCCATCAAAGCTAAATCTCAGACTCATGTAGCTGTTTAACCAAATAATGGTCTGAGGCAGTAAAGTGTTTTGGCCATTGTCGGGATAATTTTATAAGGAGCTGTCTACTTTTAGGTGCTAAGAATGTGTGTAAATGCCAGTATGTAAATCATTAACGTGTGTACATGGGCATGTGCACTCATAAGTACAGTAACATAGTAACATAGTATATGATGGCAGATAAAGACCAGCATGGTCCATCTAGTCTGCCCAGTAAGGTGTCTAGAGTGGTTGCAACTGTGAATGATCCTAATGAGCAAAATTTCACTGTGTTAGTAAGGCAAGACTTTCCTTGGCTAAATCCACGTTGGCTTATTTCCATTAAACCATGGCTATCTACATGTTCAATAATTTTATTCTTTATAATGGTTTCTACCATTTTGCCCTGTACTGACATCAGGCTCACCGGTCTGTAGTTTCCTGGATCACCACCGGAAGCCTTTTTAAAAACTCGCGTAAAAGTGTGCACGCATGTTTCATGGCGCATGCTTTCACTGTGGCCGTGCACAGGGATGGAGTTTGGATAGAGCATGGGCAGAATTGGCAATTATGCGCATACATTATCAGATTCCATCATTTACATGCAGAAAATATGCCCTTGTGCTGGTGTAAGTGTTGGAATCTACTGGTATGACATTGTTTTTTTCTGCTTTCACAAGTGTTTCATAGAGTCAAGAATCCACATACTTCTGGCAATGCATGTTGACTAGGTGCAGCTTTATAAAATTACTCTGCACAGGTGTATTTTATAACTGCACACATTGCCCACGTAGTTTTCCGTTTCGATGTGACTGGATTTTTAAAGTGAGGAAAGGCATGGTCTTCTACTTTAAAAATAAGACGTCAAGGATTACATTTACATCTGCTAGTTGGCATACACATATCCTTCTGGCTTAATTTATGTGCATGTGTTCATACATACAGATCCCACCTCAATGTCCACACTCCTAGAACTGCTACACACTGTGATGACTGCCAATAGCGTGGCTCTAATGCCAGCTCAATGAATCATCAGTCTGAAAAACTTCTTGAGTTTTTCCAAAATATTTTCTCATCACAATAGTCTTAACGAGCTCTAAGATTCAGAGCTCAAAACTAAACCTAAGGAATACTTATACTCAAAATCCAATCCAACATGCCCAATGTTTCACCAAGGACTGCATCAGGAATATCATATGTACTTGATAAAAATAATCCAAAAAGATGTAGATATGTCCAGTCTTTCAAAAGCTGACAAAATGCCTATGCAATATTTCAATAAAAGAAGACACATCCGACAGCTGACTACTGAAAAGATTTAGAGGGTTAACACATCATTCAGCATAAGCTGCAAATCACCATGTGAGCAAACAATCTTGAAATATAAACTTCAAACTGATTCCCTTGCAAAGAGACATGGACCACTCACGCGTTCTAAATCATTCCACTCACACATCCCACAAATTGACTTAGCTATGCTTTTGCTTATACTTGGAAAGTTGGTTTTATGTTACTTCGACTTACTGGGGAGATTCTTGTCATAAAGCTTCTGCTGCATTCTCCTTTCTCAGACATGTATGCTGTCTTCTAACATAGCTTAATGCTTACACATGACCCAAGTGTTCTTCCATTCTCATTCTACCAATCTTGCAATCAGTTTACATTTTCTGAACTCACCGTCTTTCTGTGTAGATGCCAATCTTCCTTCTTTAATTCTTTTTTACTTTTCTTGGTATTTTGGGTCTTCAGTTTAGTGTAGCTAGTGTTGCTTTATACTTTTTGTCATGCCTTGTGAATCTTCCTAGAGAAAAGTATTGTTGCATCTCTAAGCCCACAATTACCAAGACTCTCTAGGATAACATTTCCTAGGCTAATGAATGCTTGACACCCAAATACCCCAAGAACCCTTGAATATTGATGCCATTTAGAATACTGACCTGACTACTGGACTCCAATGGCCAAATCTTTCAATATCACTCTCCCCAAATGAACACCAATCCTCAAAAATGTGGGCTTCATTGTCTTGGGTTTTTTCTTTGAACAGTGGTGATGCTTTACTTCTCTCTTGGTATCTTCAGGTCTTCTCAACCATGTTGATGCTACTTTATCCCAATCAAGTGTCTTGGATTCTTTATGCCATTGTTGGGTCTACTGCTACTAGTACTTTCCATGGGGTCCACTTTATCCTCTCTCCAATACCTTAGCATCTCCATGCCTTATGTTATTGCTAATTTACCACTCTTCCCATACCTTGGGATCTTCATGTCACAGTTTATTTATTGATTTTATGTTCAATCTGATTTTCCCAGAAGCTGTATTTGGGACTCGTCAATAGTAGCTCCTTGTGCTGTCCTGGAGAACAGTGCAGATGAATATTTGGACTACATTCTAATCTTCCTTTGGAAAACAGAGGCCCTTTCATGTGATCTTTCTGGCAGTGCAACATAAAAAGGAATATTTAGGGGTATGTTTACTAAAGTGCAGTAAGGTTTGCACATAGTGCATTCTAAAAGCAAAAATGAACAAAGGCTGTGTGCAGTTGGGAGCATGCCTAGTGTGTCCTGTTGCAGTTAAAGTACCTCACCATACTATAACTTCATTTGCAATTTGAAGCCGGTGCACTTAATACCACTTATTGAGGTGGTGTTGAGTGCACCAAAGCTAAATGCAACATTTATTAGAACACAGTAATTATCCTGTTGCTACTAATCTTAAGGTGCAATCAATATTTTGTTCTCAATCTCTAATCCTCCCAGTCCCTGCCCCCTCAACGATAAACAAGTGGCACAGGAATTTGACTGTGCTAGCTGTTTTTAGCACTCCATAACAGTTATTGTAGTCCTGTACTAACCACTTAGTGTGCGCTAATCCCCATGATAAACATGACTGTACTTTAGTAAATATGCCCTTATCTACTACTACTACACTACTTATCATTTCTATAGTGCTACAAGGCGTATGCAGTGCTGTTCAGAGACATGTAAGGGTCAGCCCCTGTTCATAACAGCTTATAGTCTAGTCAAGATAGACAACACAACAGTCAAGACAGATAATATAGAAACTGCGGACTAGGATATATCTAGGGGAATGGTAAGGAAACACATAGGAAGCGAAAAGGAGACTAAGGGGATGAAGATCTAAAAGCAGTCTCATAGAAGTGAATTTTAGCCTGGATTTGAATAGGGCCGCAGATGGAGCCTGACGAACTGACTCAAGTAGTTTGTTCCAGGCTTAAGGAGCAGCAAGGTAGAAAAATAGAAGACTGGAGTTGGAAGTGGAAAAGAAGGCACAGCTAGACGAGATCTGCCAGAAGAGTGGGTTTCCCGAGGAAGGATGTAGGGAGAGAAGAGAGGAAAGGTTGTGAGGAGCAGCTGAATGAAGGCATTTATAGGTCAGTAGTAGAAGTTTGAACTGGATGCAGAAATTGAAAGGGAGCCAATGCAGTGATTTGAGAAGAGGGGTGACATGAACAGTGCAACACTGGTGGAAGATTAGCCGTGCAGCTGAGTTTTGAACAGATTGAATTGTGGAGAGATGATTCAGAGGAAGATTAGCGAAGAAGAGGTTGCAATAGTCTATACAGGAGGTGACTAGAGAATAGATAAGGGCCTTAGTAGTGAGCTCAGACAGGAAGGGATGAATTTCACCAGTGTTATAAAGAAAGCAGCAATAGATTTTAGCTATCTGTTGCATATGCGTGGAGGACAATGACAAGTCAAAGATGACCCCAAGGTTGTGAGCTGAGGAAACAGGGAGTTGCTTGTTATCCCCAGAAATAGAGGAAAGAAGAAGGTGGCAGGTGGGCTTAGGGGAAAAGGAGCTCAGTTTTGGCCATATTCAATTTCACATGGCAGTGAATCATCCAGGCACTAATGTCAGATAAGCAGGAAGAAATATGGGCCTGGATTCCCAGAGAGATTTCAGGTGCAGAGAGGTAGATCTGAGTCATCAGCATAGAGATAGTACTGAAAACCATGGGAGGAGATGAGTGCACCAAGGGACTCAGTTTAGATAGAGAAAAAGAGAGGTTCCGAGACAGAGCCCTGAGGTACACCAAATGAAAGCGGCATAGCAGTAGAGGATGATCCACCAAAAAATATACTTAAAGTAAGGTAGGAGAGATAGGAAGAAAATCAGGACAGGCCAGAACTCCTACATCCAAGCAAGAACAGGGTATTGAGGAAAAGGTGGTGATGAAGTGTCAAAAGCAGCAGAAAGGTCAAGAAGGATAAGTATTGAGTACAGACTATTGGATATGGGAAGGAGCAAGTCATTAGAGACTTTGGCAAGAGCCATCTCAGTAGAATGTAGAGGGTGAAAGCCAGATTGCAAGGTATCGAGAAGTGACTGAGAAAGTCAAGACAGCAGGGCTGAACCGCATGTTCAAGTAGTATAGAAATAAAGGGGAGGAGAAATGTGGGTCGATAATTAGGACAGATAGGATCAAGGGATGGTTTCTTGAGACGAGGTACAATCAGAACATGACTGAATGCTACAGGAACGGTTGCAGTAGAAAGTGATAGGTTGAGGCTTTGACAGATGGAAGGAATGACAGTGGAGGAGATGGAGTTTAGTAGATGGGTGGGAATGAGATCAGAGGAGCAGGTAGTAAGTTTAGAAGATGAGTAAAGATCCTCTGATCCCATCCCCACCTGTCTACTAAGCTCTATCTCGTCTTTCATCATCCCTTCTGACATATCCTTAACCAATTGCTTTCCACTGCAGCTGTTCCTGTGGCCTTCAAACATGTTGTGGTTACACCTCTCCTCAAAAAGCCTTCACTAGATCCTACCTGCCCTTCTAGTTATCGATCTCTCTCTCTTCTCCCCTTTGCTTCAAAACTACTTGAACGAGCAGTTCACTGCCACTGTCTTGATTTTCTTTCCTCTCAAGACCTTCTGGACCCACTGCAATCTAGCTTTTGTTCTGTACATTCCACAGAAATGTCTCTTGCCAACATCTCCAGCAACTTGTTTTGCACCAAATCCAAAGGCTTTTACTAGATTCTCATCCTTTCTGCTGCCTTTAGCACTGTTGATCATCACCTTCTCCTCGATACCTTGATCTCGCTTAGATTTAGGAGCTCTGTTCTGTCCTATCTCTTCCATCACACTTTTAGTGTATGTTCTGGGGGTTCCTCCTCTACTGCCATCCTGCTTTCAGTTTGTGTACCTCAGGGCTCTGTCTTGGGACCTCTTCTTTTCTCTCTCTACACTCGGTCTCTTGGTACACTTATTTCCTCTCTCCAGGAATCCAGGCCTGCATCTCTGTCATTTGGAAGCAATAGAGGTTTAAGTGACATGCCCAAGGCCACAAGGAGTGCTAGTAGGTTACCAAGCCAGTGCTCTAACTGTGGTAACGACAAGGCTACTCCTCTACTCCAAACTGTCTTTACTTTCTAAGAAAACTCTGTTAACCAGGATGGATGGAACATACAACAATCTTCATGGTGCTAGGACATTGAAAGAACATGAGGCTAGGTATCTCTCCATGTACTGGGTAGGCTATGCTCTGCTTTGTTGCTGAAAACAAAATAATGTTAAAAATGATTATTTTGGTTTGGATATACAGTATTTATAAAACTTCATGATGCTTGACTTTTTTAAATGCAGAGCACAATCAAAGCAGGTTGCAAAAGAAACAGTGTAGAAATATATACTCAGCCCAGCACCATTCTTTTTCTATTAGAAAAAGAGCAGAAGCAATACTCAGAAAATGATTATCAGATCTATAAAAGCAGACCTTGGAAAGTAAACCAAATAATACCGTGAAGACAAAAACCTTACCCGAAATACAGGATGCACTCTCGCTTGCATAGATTCTCAGTCAACGTAAGAAAAACATTGAAAAGCTGTGGCCATCTTTAAAGGAGTTTTCCTGCATTCTATTGATTGTCAGTTGCCATGGACAACCCAACAGTATTATGAGCAGACTAATGAAAGGTTGTTTTGGTTTGTTAAACAGATCACTCTTCACAGGCAATAATGAAGGGTTTAAAAAAAATTAGGTAGTATAATGCGCTTGAAGAGATATAGAAAATGTATATTTATCAGCTTGAATGTCCTATGAGTAAGTAGGTCAATGAATTGCATCATAAACCCTTCATACAACTTTGATGTTTCAAAGAAATGTATAAAATATATAAAAAATGTATTTGAAAAAAAAGGTATGAGAGAATTAGTGTGGAAATGGGTTGGAGAGGAGGGAAACTAGGAGGGAAAGGGAAGATGGGAAGGAGTAAGAGAAAAAAGACTGAAGGAAGTGGCTGGACACTAGAGGGAGGATGAGGGACAAGAAGGTCCAACTCAACCTGGGCAGGCAGCTTCTGAAGGGCAGCAAATAGCAACAGCAGATAAAGCAAAACAATAAATCCTGACAGCCACACAAGCTCAAAGAGCAAGCGGCACCTTCTTTTACCTGGAGGGAGAGTGGGCACACACACATATTCATGATTATTGAGTTTAATTACCAGAATCTCAGGTTAGGGAGATTGAAAGTTTGCCTAGAATGCCCAATCCCCTTGCAACAGCCTAAAGTGCATCTACATTGCAGGTGCAGACCTTTATGCCAGCCCTAGAGCTCATGTAAATTTCCACATAAATATTTTTCAGGTGCACCTGTAAGCTATAGTTTTTTAAAATTTGCATTCATACTTGCGTGCTCCCCTAGGCGCTGCCCAAACTCCACCCAGGTGCATGCCTACCAGCCAAAACACATTCTTTTACACTGTTTGGTATCTTATAAGAGGTCATTTATGCGTATATATGGCCTTATACACAAGGAAATGACTTTACAAAATGACCTCCTTAATGTATAGCTGAGGTGGTTACTTCAGCTTAATTTGGTGGCGGGGGAGGCAGGACGAGATTAACTTTCCCACTCACTCTCTCTGCCTCCTCATACTGTATTCTTATTCTCTTTCTCAGTTTTCTCTCATATTCTCTCTCCCACTCCCCCTTCTTCATCCTGTCCTTAGTACTGTGGCATACCAAGGGCGGGGCAGTGGGTGCGGCCTGCCCTGGGTGCCAGCCAGGAGAGAGATCCATCCCCTCGGGCCTATGGCAGCTGCACGGCAAACAAACTTACCTTAAAGCTGTCATGCTGCCACACTGTCCCCATGGGCCCACTGCTCTCCTCTCCCAACCAAAGTCTCGTGAATCGCGAGACCTTGGCTTGGAAAGGAGAGCAGAGGGCCCACGGAGACAGTGTGGCAAGACAACTTTAGGGTAAGTTTGTTTGCGGCGTTGCCTCCAGGGAGAACGAGTGGGTGGGTAGCTGAATCGAAGCACTGTCTGCCACAGCACGGGGAGGGGCGCCTGCCCCTGGTAGCGAGGGAGCCAGAAATGCCACTGCCCTAACATTTTCTCATCTCTGTCACTCTCACTGTCTCTCCCAACTTCATGTCCCTATCAATCTTGCTTTCCAAACCTCAACCCCACCCCTTCTCCACCAATCTCTATCAACTCTCCAACTTGCCACCACCTGTTTCTTTCTCTCTTCTACACCTTCATCCCCACAATCTCCCTCTCGTGCACTCTCTCTCTCCCTCTCCCATCAACCCCCCATTCCTACCAGAGTCTTTCTTTCTCCTCTCACTTTCACCAGAGTCAATTTCTCAACTCTCATTCTCACTGTTTCTCTCAGTCCACCTCATCCCTAGTAGTCTCTGTCTATCAGCCCCTAATCCTGTCTTCAGGAGTCTGCCTCTCTCAAGCCCACCACTCATCACTCTCTTTCTGCCCCTTAACACACTCCACACATATTTTCACCAGTGTGTCTCATCATTCCCTTGAGTATCTCACTCGTCACCCTATACTCATCAGTTTCTCTCTCTCTCTCTCAACCCCTCATCCCTACCTGCCACTGCCCGGTTAGCTGTGGTTATGAACATTAGGCCAGCCTTTAATGTGCTTAACCTTTGCTGCCATCGGATAACCGGCTAGTGGATAAATATATCTGCTAGCTGGATAGCATCGGGACGCTAAGCAGAAGCACCTAGGAATATTCAGTGGCACTAACTGCATCTTCATCACTGCAATTTACGCAGTTAGCGGGACTGTTAACCACGTTCATCGCTCTGAATATCAGTTCCAGGGTGTTTCAACAAGTTGAAATACTACAAGCTTCCATAGCAAACGTTCAGATGGACGGTAGCTTTGCATTTGTATCAAGAAAAATCTCCCTTTTAACAAAGTTCATTGCACGGCATTTCTAGCAAAGTTCAGCAGGATATCCCTGGTGTTATTTTAAATGTGCTGTTCGTGATTTGGACGTCTGCAAATGGTCATACAGACGTCCAAATCACAGAGATATCTCTGGACCTATTTTAGAAGCCGGGTCTATGGATGTCCCCACACGAGGATGTCCAAGTCTCAATGGGGGCATGGTGGAGGTGTGGCTGGGACATTTCTAAGAACCTGGGCGTCCCCGCCTCATCTCAGAAACACCTCTGACATCCCAAATTGTGTCTAAAGTTAAGTTTGCTCCAGGCACAAACAGGCATCTGAAAAGTGCTTGTTTTGTTAGGCAAACATCTAGAAGGTATAGAGAAGGAGCTACAATAATACCCCCTGTATTTTGCACTATGTCAGCAAAAACTGACAGGGAATGGGGTCTCATGTTTCACTTTGCTATGCCACTGAACGCCCCCTTATTCTACCTTTCCTGAGATGGATGTTCCTGACCCAGGCATCTCTACTGGAGACGTCTATGTGGCCACCTATGTGCATGTCGAGGATGGGGCTGTTATTTTATCCACCCCCTCCATGAGAATACTGATACCCTCACTGGCTTTTGTTCCAGGAAGCAATCAGCAAACAGAAGAGTAAAAACCCCAAAAGAAAGGGAGAGAGAGAAGATAACCTCATTATGAGTCTCACCATTTATATCCACTAGATGCAAGGAAACTTCACTTAGTGTTTTTTTCAGCTAGTTTCACACATTTCTTATAAAAGGGAATTTTTAATGTGCGCCAGCTTCATTTAACTCAAATTCCCTGATGAATTAAGGTGCACTAAATCGATTTGCAGTCCATTGGATTGTTAAGGTGCATTAATGAACTATGCCCTAACAAATTCACACCCCTTCTGCTAACATCACCATAAAAACACAAAGGGGCCCTATGACTAAGGTACAGTACGTTCTTGCACTTATGGTAGCGTATGGCAAGTGCAAACATGGTGTGCTGTCAGGGGCATGGTCAGCTGTTACTGCACAGAAAAGAACCCTAACAAGAGGCAGTGGTGTTCACAACGAAAGCAGGTGACATTAAGTGCACCCGAGCTAACTGTAACCTTGACAGCTAGCATGCAGTGTGTAGCCTGCGCTAATGGATAGTAGCTTCTCTTTGCCAGCTCTCCACCCGCTAACCCTCTCGTTCCCTGCGTTACCAGGGGCATTAGCACGCAGTAGCTGTCACCATAGCCCCGCGCTAACAGTTACCATGCACTAAAACGTACCTTAACCATTTATTGCACCTTTGTGAAAGGGCCCCGTAATCCCTTTCACATCCAATGCTGCTAATCAGGTAGATAACTCTGATCACTACAGAAGGAAGTTATGTAGAGGTCAAGGTTACTCTAGTTAGACCAGGGCCACATAATGGGCTAGATTTTCAGTGGCAGCAGCAGCCACAATCATTTAAATGCCGGAATGTGAATTATGAATATTCATCAGTGCTATACATATTGGGACATGTTAATGAAAGTTAATGTATGTTAAGTGCTGCTACTGAGCTTTGATTTCTATAGACCATGGCAGAACTTAATATGTTATGACTTTCATTTATGCACGATAACAATTAGTTAACATGCCCCATCATTAGCAGCACTGAATATATGCATATTGTGGTCAGTTCTGCCTCTTAGGTTATCCATTTAGTTTAAACCTGCTGTTGATCAGGCCTAAACAAAATATAACAATTAGCCCTCTCGTGCCCTGGTTATTATTCAAACTGGGTTCTTTATAAAGTGCAGAGGACGGATGGCCCACTGCTTTTGCAGGTGCCTAATTCGTTCATGCAATAAGGGCCAACTGTGAAAGAACTGACCTGTATGCTAGTAAAGCCAGCTATGAAAAAGGCATGAGTGAAATTAATGATCTTGTGGCCTATCATCCTATTTCACAGCTGCCTTTTTTTGGTAAATTTATTGAGAAATTTGTGTATTGGCAGCCTCTTGATTTTGTAGATCTACATTGCTGCTTAGATGGTAATTGAAATTTCGGGTGGGCCACAGGACTGAAACTATTATAATATCGCTATGGGGTGAGGTTTTAGTAGCAGTTGACAAGGGTAAAGATGTGTTACTGAATTTTTAGATTTGTCTTCAGCATTTGACACCATTGATCACACTTTACTTCTTTGGAAGTTGTTCCCCACCTTCCCCTCCCATAATCATCATTCACACTCCCCATTATAAACATATACTATCAAATACCCTTCCTCCCCTGTGCATCCCCCTCCTCCCCCCAGTACACAACATATGCTCTTGCAAGTCAAGGAAGGGCCTTCAGCTGTTGTGTTGTCTGTCTTGACTAGAATGTAAGCTCTGAAGAGCGGGAACCATGTTTTACATGTGTCTGTACAGCGCTGCTTAAGCCTTGTAGCGCTATACAAATGATAAGTAGCACTAGTTGCAATAGGCCTGCACAAATAACCGTGTCTTTGATGTTTCTGGAAGGTAAGATAATCCATCTTCTGCCAAAGTTCCAGAGGGAGACCGTTCCACAAATTAGGTGCTGCATGATAAAAAGCACCCGAAGCATCAAATGCTGCCGCATTACCCTTGGAACTTCCAAAAAGGTTTGTTGGGGAGATCTCAGTGACCTTGCTGGCACATACAGAGCCAAAAACTGTTTCAGATAGTCTAGAAACATTGAAATATGATGACAGAAAAAGACCACATGGCCTATCTAGTCTGTCCTTCCATATCAACAACTACAACAGTCCCCTTTTTAACTTTAGAGTTCCTCTGTGTTTGTCCCATGCTTTTTTTAATTCAGTTACTGTCCTCATCTCTACCACCTCCACTGGGAGACTATTCCACGGATCCACCACTCTTTCCATAAAGAAATATTTCCACATATCACTCCTGAATCTATCTCCCTTCACCCTCATCCCATGTCCCCTCATAGCAGAACTTGCTTTCAATTGAAAGAGGCTCTCTCCCTGAACATTTATGCCACGGAGGTATTTAAACATCTCAATCATATCACCTCTATCCCGCCTTTCCTCTAAGGTGTACATATTAAGATCCTTCAGTCTGTCCTCATATGCTTTATAATGAAGACCACTAACCATTTTAGTAGCCACCCTCTGCACCGACTCCAACCTGTTCACATCCTTTTGAAGGTGCGGTCTCCAAAATTGCACACTATACTCCAAATGAGGACGCACCAATACAGGCCTTCCATATACAAACCTTTAAATGCTAGGCACAAGATCTTAAATTGCACCTGAAAAATCAAGGCAACTCATACATAGAAACTAAAAGGGGTGGGGGGAGGGGTTGTGTGGTCAAATTTCTTTTTTCCCTAAATGAGGCACGCTTTGGAAAGGCCACTATAGAGAGCATTGTAGTAATCTATTCTAGTTGAAGCAAAAGCCTGCACTAGGAGTACTAGATCTCTTGGTCATAAAAATGATGAACCCTCTTCAACAGATGTTAAGCCACAAAAGAGGAACGTACCAAAGTACTCCTAGATTCTGACAATGGGACTACAAGTCCCCCCTCATTTTTACCTTGAGTCCTCAGTCTCTCTCTTTTTGCCTTTTAACTATCAGTTTTCCATTTATTCGTAGTCCGTCTTCCCACTCTTACTCTCTCCCTAGCCCTCCTAATCACTATCTCACATCCACACTCCTTCACAGCCTCCAATTCTCTTCTGTCTTTTACCCACTCCTTTTCCTCCTCCCACTTCCACCCTCTGAACTCACTCTTCCCAGCCCTCGTCTATATTTCTCTATCTCTCATCACTTCACCTACCCCACCTCCTTCCATGTAAGTTATTCTCTCCAGTCCCTTTCTTCTTTCTCTTAGTTCACTCGACATCTTACTACCCCAGCTTTATTTCCATCATCCTCTAAATCAGGGGTCTCAAACTCAAATTGCTTTGAGGGCCAAATGAGGACTTGTAGAGTAACCCGGGGGCCGCACAAGACGCAGGCCTCATTTGCATAAGGGCATCATTTGCATAAATATTTGCATAATGTTACCATACATTAACTTTTAGTAAACATGCCTCTTAATGAGTGTATGGATAAAGAAAGACTAAAAGATTTCTACATTACTATAAACCAGTGCCAACCGCCAGGCACATTAGGAACTACTAGAAACACTGCTCATTTAGAACCCATAGCAAACCTGCCGTGTCCTAACAGCACTACCAGGACTCACAAAGCACCATACCCTAACTATCAAAAGGCAACACTGCAAATATTAAATCAACACATTTCAGAGAATAGTCACGGCTTGTCTCTTGGCTGTTAGGCTCCAAATGGAAGCGATAGCTTAATCTAGGAAAGCATCTGTAATTCTCCTTTCAGCCAAGGGCGACAGAAAATGCAAATCATCCTCCCCCCCAAAGAAGAGAGAAACAAATTTCACAGCCTCTCTCATAACAATACACGAGCTTTTGGAAAACCAAATAAGTCTGTCGGAGCTCGTCTGATAAATATACCTGTTTTGCTGGCAAAGGAAAGCCTACCATTTTCCCGGCTTCAGGCTCGCGGCTCCCACTGATTGCAGCCTCGTTTCCGGATTCCGGGTCTGCTGGTGACGTCACTGGGAGGGGACAGACTCTCAGCCAACCAGTCTGGCCACTCTCTGCTCAGCTGATCTGTATGAGCCGGGTCAGGAAAGAAGCGCTAACGCGGAGAAGCGTGGTCTCGTGATCAATCGCTATCTGGTCTGACTAATTAAACCTGCACATTACGTATGAGAGGATACAACATAACTGAGAAGGACACAGTTGCAAAGTGTGTATCACTTAAAACAGTAACCAAAAAAGCACGAATCCCATACAAGTAGCGTTTCTGAGCAGCTATGAACCGCTACTTCCGATTCAGGAAACTTTATTCATTTATAAAGGGAGAGGAGCATCAAGTTCTTTGCATATTTTTTATCAAAGACAGAAAAAATGTAGTAGAAAGATACATAAATTGGCATAGTTACAAACAGCTCAAGTCAAGCTCCCTGGTTACCTGCTCTGCGACCTGCTTTCCGATTCTAGTCCCAAATCTCCCAGCTGTCTGAAAATCCCAACGGGCTTAAGGTATCTCATTTCTTCTCAACCACCACAACAGCTAGGGCCGGATTTAAGATTTTGATGCACATAGGCAATACCAGACAGCAGAGACAAGTGGGAGAGTACGGTAAGAGACTGGAGAGCCAGAAAAGCAGAGGGAGGCAGTGATGCACCTGGAGGTGCTTCCTTTTGAATGTTGCTGTGTCCGGGGATTATGGTGGCCCTGACTGGCCTTGTGGAAGTGATCGGGGAGGGGCTTTCCTTCCTGCTCACCTCCCCGACGCCGATCAGGCTTGTGGTGGCTGTAGCGGCATTAAGCAGCACCTGGAGGTGCTTCCTTTGGAATGTTGCTGTGTCCGGGGGTTCCGGTGGGCCTGATTGACCTTGTGGAAGTGATCGGGGAGGAGCTTTCCTTCCTGCTCAACTCCCCGATGCTGATCAGGCTTGTGGTGGCTGTAGACAGAGGCTGCAGAAGCCGTTTTTTTTTTTTATTTCTGTGCATCGCGGGCCGCACAAAGGTCTCTCGCGGGCCGCATGCGGCCCGCGGGCCGCGTGTTTGAGACCCCTGCTCTAAATCATCTTTTCACCAAGAACCCCTCTCTCTTGGCTTCTCTCACATGGTTTCACCTTGCCCAGCATCTCTTCTTTACTTCTCTTTCCCCTCCCCACACCCACAACCCAGCTTCTCCCCCCAAAGGTCCAGAATCTCCCATTTGTCTTCCGTCAAGTCAAGCATCTCCCTTCTCCTTCATTCATGCATTTTCTCTCTCCCCTTTCCTAACAGTCATGTATCTCCCTACCCCTCCCCTTTAATTGTTTAGCATCTCTCCTCTCCCCTTAACTACCCATAACTCAGGAGGAGCCCAGTGAGGTGCCATGTGATGGTGCAGCTGCAGACAAAGCAAGATCTTTCACAGTTGTAGTAGTTGTGGACAAACAAGGGGGAGAGGGCTAATGTCTCTGGCTGCCTGGTGCTACCATGCTGCTTTCCAGTCAGATCATCACCCCCACTTCCCACCAGATATGAAGCAAGGAAGGAAGCAGATGAGGCAGCCTCCCAGCACACAGCCATGGGCCACTGCCTTGATAACGGATGTGGCAATGCAGTCACTGAGCAGGTCAGGAGGATGGAGCAACAGTGGAGGAGCAGGAATTGCGTTGCATATAGGAAGGGACAGGCTATCCATGCTGTTGCAGTGCATGATGATAACAACAGAACCAGCCGTCAGGGCAGGCACCAAGGCAAGTGAGACCTGATTCCAGCTCTCTATGTGCTACAGACCAGTGAGCCTGACATCAGTACCGGGAAAAATGGTAGAAACCATCATAAAGAACAAAATTACTCAACCTGTAGATAGTCACAACCTAATGGGAGACAGCCAACATGGCTTTACACAATGCATGTCTTGTCTTACTAATCTGTTATGTTTTTTTGAAGGTGTGAATAAACAGGTAGACAAAGGTGAGTTTGTTGATATAGTGTATCTGGACTTTCAGAAAGCCTTTGACAAGGTCCCTCATCAGAGACTTTTGGCAAAACTAAAAAGTCATGGGATAGGAGGTAGTGTACTATTGTGGATCAGGAACTGGTTAAAAGATAGAAAGCAGAGGGTAAGGCTAAATGGTCAATTTTCCCAATGGAAAAAGGTGAATAGTGGAGTACCCCAGGGATCTGTACTGGGTCTGCTGCTTTTTAACATATTCATAAATGACCTGGAAATGGGAATAATGAGTGTGGCTATCAAATTGCAGATGACACAAAACTATTTAAAGTTGTTAAAACCAAAGAGGATTGTGGAAAATTGCAAGAGGATCTTGATAAATTGGAAGACTGGGCATCTAAATGGCAGATGAAATTTAATGTGGACAAGTGCAAAGTTATGCATCTAGGAAAGAACATCCCAAACTATGGTTACACGATGCAAGGTTAAAAATTGGGAACCACCACCCAGGAAAAAGATTTAGGCGTCATCGTGGATAACATTTTAAAACCCTCTGCCCAGTGTGCAGCAGCAGCCAAGAAAGCAAATAGAATGCTTGGTATCATAAGGAAAGGAATGGAAAGCAAAACAAAGGATATTAAAATGCCTCTGTATCGTTCCATGGTGTGACTGCACTTTGAAAAGGATATAGTGTCATTTCTGTATCGTTCCATGGTGTGACTGCACTTTGAAAAGGATATAGTGTCATTTCTGTATCGTTCCATGGTGTGACTGCACTTTGAAAAGGATATAGTGTCATTTCTATATCATTCCATGGTGTGACTGCACTTTGAAAAGGATATAGTGTCATTAGAAAAGGTACAGAGAAGAGCCACCAAAATGGTAAAGGGGATGGAAGGATACTCCTATGAAGAGAGGCTAAAAAGGTTAGGGCTCTTCAACCTGGCAAAGAGACGGCTGAGAGGAGATAGAATAGAGGTCTTGAATATTGTGTGCAATTCTGGTCACCTTATCTTAAAAAGGATACAGCGTTATTAGAAAAGGTTCAGAGAAGAGACACCAAAATGGTAAAGAGGATGGAAGGATACCTCTATGAAGAAAGGCTAAAAAGGTTAGGGCTCTTTAAGCTGGAAAAGAGATGGCTGAGGGGAGATACAATAGAAGTCTATAAATTAATGAACGGAGAGGAACGGGTAAACGTAGATTGATTGTTTACGTCATCAGAATATAGAGAGACTAGGGGACATGCAATGAAGCTACAGGGTAAACTATTTAAGACTAATAAGAGAAAATATTTTTTCACTCAACGTGTAACCAAACTCTGGAATTTGTTACCGGAGGATGTAGTAAAAGTGTAGCTGGGTTTAAAAAAGGTTTGGACAAGTTCCTGGAGAAAAGGTCCATAAACCATTATTAAAAGGGACCCAGGATATCACTGCTTGACCCAATACAAGCATTGTGGAACCTGTGTCTTTTGGGGAAACTGATAGGTAATGGTGACCTGGATTGGCCACTGTTGAAAGTAGGATAGTGGGCTTGATGGACCTTGGTCTGACCCGGTATGGCATACCTTATGTTCTTATGTTCTTATGTGCTCAGTTTGGCAGAGGTAGTCTGAGGTTGGTCTGCAGTGGCAGAGCACCAATGACTGTAATACCGGAGGGACCATCACCAAAGAAGGGAAAGAGGGCTGCATTTCTTCAGCAGCTCCTGCACCTACAGGGTACAGAAAAGCTCATGACTCCCTCAGTTACCAGCACTATAGCTATGCCTGATGTCCAAAAAAAGCGGCACCTGATTAAGAACAGACCAAGGGTCCATTAAGCCCTGTATCCTGTTTCCAACAGTGGCCAATCCAGGTCACAAATACCTGGTAGGTTCCCAGAAAGGCACTCAGTTTCCACAATGCTCGTCCTGGTGCAAGCAGTGGATTTCCAAGGTTCTCTTTAATAATGATTTATGGACCTTTCCTCCAGTAACTTGTCCAAACCTTTTTTTAATCTCAGCTACACTAACAGCTTTTACTGCATTCTCCTGTAATGAATTCCAGAGTTTGATTACTCTTTGAGTAAAAAAGATATTTTATTTTATTAATCTTATATGGGTTATATTGGCCAGACACAGCTGCCTTCAGTAAGTAAATATGAAATCTTTTGAGGGGAGGCCTCAAACAAAAGTCTGTGTGTGGGGGAAGGGGGCTTGGCCCCTCCAGGCCCACCCATAGTTATGCTTCTGCAGCAGACACACCGGTGACACTGGTGCTTTGTTAACGCAGCATTTTTGTTCTCAAGCTAGAGGGGATGAATTGCACTTTAGCGGCACCTAGCTAAAACATTTTTAAGGCACCTATTTTAAGCCTATGTTCTAAAGATAAGTAGGCACCTACTTGTCTTTATAAAAGGTTGGCCAAAGTAGCAGAAATTGTCTCTTAAGGTAGAATGCAGAGCTTTATACTAGCCCCAGGGCTGTTGCAAATACCCATTCCTAGATGTCACATAAATTATAGTATTTTATAATCTACATAAGTACTGTACTTGTGCACTCTGCCCACACGCCTCTTAAATTTCACTCATGGGCACGCCCACCAACAAAGCAATGCATGCAATTTCACACTGATCGGTATTGCAGAAGAGGTCACTTACGCCTAGGATTGCCAACTGGCTCCAGATGCGCCTGACAGGCTCGATATAGTCCTGGGTTTACCCCATTGCATTCAGGGATTTCTTGCCTTGTTTTTCTTATGGAGTGCAACAGAGAAATCAGAACTACATATCCCTGCATTCAATGGAGTGAACCCAGGACTGGATTAAGCTTGTCGGGCACATCTAGATCCAATTGGCAACCCTACTTATGCCTGTATATGGTCACATACATGCATAAACGATTAACGTAACCAACAGTTAGGCTACTATCAGGTGGCTATAAATACAGGCCCCCTCATAGATTTATCCCCAAGCGGGTAATTTTATAAAGTCTTCTAAGAACATGAGAGACATTTTACTCATGTATGTTATGTGGCAGGGTCAGCTACACAAAGCACATAGAGCACACTACGTATCCCAGAATCCCTTAGGATAGGAACAGGAAGGCCCCTGCAACATAGCAAGCCTCAGGTGATTCAGCTAAGGGGAGAACATTTGGGAGAGGGTGGAGCTGGGTGGAGTTTCCCAGAGCAGAGGACACCATGTTTATTTCCCCTGGGCTAGCAGGGAAATAAACTCAGGAGTGGGCGGAGAGCAGCAGAACCTGGAATATTCCCCAAAGTAATGAGCTAATAGGCTGGTCCTTAAGTTGTATGTAAAGACTTTTTGGGGATAAAGTACAGAGACTGTTTTGAGGAAGTAAGCCAGTGATCATTGCTGAACTTACCTTGTTGATTGCTGCCCTGCTGTGTGCTGAAGAAACCCCAGAGTAGAGAGGGATGGAGCAGCTTGACTACAGACAGAGGCATGAAAAGGTAATGGCTGGAGTTTGTGGAAGCTGCCTGGAAACTGCGGTGTGGACTGAAGGTAGCCATTGTGCTACCAGCCAGGAAAAGGGAGGTTTGTGCTTGGAACATCATCTCATTTGTTAAGACATGAGAGTGGATGAATGAACTGTGCCAGTTGGAACTACTATGAGGAGGTAAGTGGGACATGGGACACCGTCATGGCTAATGTAATGCAGCCCTGAGGGCTTATAGTAAAATTGAGTGTCGTTTTGGAACTACAGTAATTGTGGAACTGAACTGCAGTGGAGTTTTTAAGACTGAAATGACTGGTGGGGACAGTGGCCAACGGGCCAGCATTGCTTGGAGTCAGGTTTCCAGCACACCTGGACCGGAAAGCGACCCTGTTGGTGACAGTTGCCACATATGAAAGATTTAAACATGAAGAGCCTGATATTTGGCAGTGGTGGCTACTGTTGCTAAAGTGACTAGCCACCGCCGCAGAACCTTAAACCCGGATATTCAATGCCAGGGCCATATCCAAGCCCCAGCATTGAATATCTCGATTGTCCAGATTGCCGGGAAGCTAACCGTGCCGTGCCAATATTCAGCCGCTGCCCAATTAGTTCAGTGGTGAATGTTAGGCCATTCTTTAGTGTGTGTGACTTTCGCCACATGTCGATAAACCAGACAGTGGCTCAATATTGGCGCTGCTCGGTTATTGACTGGTACTGCTCTCGACTTGCCATGATGATAACTGGCATAGAGATAGGCAGCAGCAGTACCCACAGATATTCACTAATTGTGTTAGTGACGCTGAATTTCCTGGACAAGGGCCTCAAGCGTAAAAGTGTGCCCAGTGGCATGAATGTGCTTACTTTTACTATAGGAATGGAGTCATAGAATGTATAGTGATTATGAAATACATGTACGCACACGCTTGATAGTGCAATTTTATAAAATCCCTCTCCAGCAATGCCATCAGGCTACCACTCTAACCGCTAGACTCCTCCTCTACTCCAGCAATGCCATCAGGCTGCCACTCTAGCCACTAGACTCCTCCTCCACTCCAGCAATGCCATCAGACTACCACTCTAACCACTAGACTCCTCCTCCACTCCAGAAATGCCATCAGACTACCACTCTAAGCTAGATTTCTCCTCCACTCCAGCAATGCCATCAGGCTGCCACTCTAGCCACTTGACTCCTCCTCCACTCCAGCAATGCCATCAGATTACCACTCTAACCACTAGACTCCTCCTCCACTCCAGCAATGCCATCAGGCTGCCACTCTAACCACTAGACTCCTCCTCCACTCCAGCAATGCCAACAGGCTACCACTCTAACCACTAGTCTTCTTCTCCACTCCAGCAATACCACCAGGCTGCCACTTTAGCAATGCCATCAGGCTGCCACTCTAGCAACTAGACTCCTCCTCCACTCCAGCAATGCCATCAGGCTGCCACTCTAGCCACTAGACTTCTCCTCCACTCCAGCAATGCCATCAGACTACCACTCTAGCCACTAGATGCCTCCTCCACTCCAGCAATGCCATCAGGCTGCCACTCTAACCACTAGACTTCTCCTCCACTCCAGCAATGCCATCAGACTGCCACTCTAACCACTAGACTCCTCCTCCAGGAACACCATCAGGCTGCCACTCTAACCACTAGACTCCTCCTCCACTCCAGCAATGCCATCAGGCTGCCACTCTAGCCACTAGACTCCTCCTCCACTCCAGCAATGCCATCAGACTACCACTCTAGCCACTAGACTCCTCCTCCACTCCAGCAATGCCATCAGGCTGCCACTCTAACCACTAGACTTCTCCTCCACTCCAGCAATGCCATCAGACTGCCACTCTAACCACTAGACTCCTCCTCCAGGAACACCATCAGGCTGCCACTCTAACCACTAGACTCCTCTTCCACTCCAGCAATGCCATCAGGCTGCCACTCTAGCCACTAGACTCCTCCTCCACTCCAGCAATGCCATCAGGCTGCCACTCTAACCACTAAAATCCTCCTCCACTCCAGCAATGCCATCAGGCTGCCACTCTAACCACTAGACTCCTCCTTCAGGAACACCATCAGGCTGCCACTCTAACCACTAGACTCCTCCTCCCCTCCAGCAATGCCATCAGACTACCACTCTAACCACTAGACTCCTCCTCCAGGAACACCATCAGGCTGCCACTCTAACCACTAGACTCCTCCTCCCCTCCAGTAATGCCATCATACTACCACTCTAACCACTAGACACCTCCTCCAGGAACACCATCAGGCTGCCACTCTAACCACTAGGTTCCTCCTCCACTCCAGAAATGCACATAAGTGAGAGTATTTTATAACTTACATCTGTAGATTTTTGTTCCATCCAAGCTCCAATCTGTGCACACGCACAGCTAATGACAAATGTCTGACCTGCATACTTATAGATTATTAGGTGCCATCAAGTCAGTGCTGGCTCCTGGAAACCCTGTTTTTTATTTAGCAAGGTATGACCAGAAGAAGATTGTCAGAACTTTTCTTCTGAGGCAATGGAAAATAAAGTTACCTTTCCAAGTGGGAACCAAACCCTGATCTCTTGGATAGTAGGTTACTCATTCATTCCACTTATAGACTAGCAACTTGATAAAGAACATGTGTAACTTCTCATCCACACATGTAAATCACTGAAAATATATGATTTGTACACAATGAAGGTATTTAACATTACGCTGCTCGTTATAAAATTCCTCTTTAATGTGGACATTTATGCTTCTCTCAAGCTAGTATAAATGCCCGCTAACACACAGTAGTCATGATTGATGCAGGATTTGTGTTAATATTTTATAAGGACACACATGCTTATAAAGCTGAACAAAAATAGTCACTTCTTCTTCCTTTTAATCTTAAGCACCTTGTTCTAAAATTACCCTCCATCTGCAAAACCTCAATATAACTTAGTGAATAGGAACCATAGTTCTGAAGTTGATATGACAAGGAATGTCAGACAAAGAGTGCCAATTTATACAAAACAAAGAACAAAAATAGGCTTATCGTTATTACTTTTTGTGGAATGTTAATTTGTGGTTGATTACAAACAAATATAAAAACTGTGTAAATGTATGAGAACATGTCAGCAGTATACACCAAAGTATACAAATAGACTTAGGAGCCCTTTTATTAACATGCACTAAGTGCTAAAAGTGTGTTTTAGTGCATGGTAACTATTAGCTCAGGACTGCGGTGAGAATGTAACTGCCAGAATTATCTCCAAGACGAGCCTAACCAACCACATCACCCCAATACTCTATAATCTCCACTGGCTCCCCATAGCAATCAGAATAAGATAGAAGATGACAGTTCCCACCTTCAGATTACACAATGGTATCTCTTCCTTCTACCTAACCACCATGACAAGCTTCTGACGTCACCAAGCTGACTCAGAAGCAGGAGAAATTCGGAAAAACAAACAAAACTACCAGCAATAGGACCTTCAGGTACATCGCTCCCACCCTTTGGAACTCTCGCTCCGACTCCATCAGAGCAATTAAAGATCTTCAGTCTTTCAGCAAGGAATTAAAAACTCTGCTTTTCTCTGAATATTACAACACTTCCATGGCCACTTTTGCGTACACCCCCACTACCCACCCCTTCCTCCTAATTAATCTAACCCCTTTTTCCTCCCCCACGACAAGAACATTCTTCTGTAACCTGTTCCTTTTGTCCTACAGTCCTGAAAATCATTAAGGATCCCAACTACCATTATATTACAGTATATGTGGCTAACTGGCTTGTAAATAGTTTCATTGTATCATAGTTCAGCATATTCTTTGTAACTAAGTTATTTGTTTGATGTAAACCGCCCTTGATCGTTGGAAGGGGCAGTATATAAAAACTGTTCAAATAAATAAATAAATATTACCACTTGGTCATGAGTCATGACAGTTACCATGTAGTGATTCTTGTGGCAAGTGCATATTACCTGAAGGCATGTAGAATGGGTGGTTTAAGGGTGGAGAATAGGTGTGGTGAGCACACTGTGATTAGCATGGGGGTGCTTGTCAATTTTGCAGTTAGCATGGGTGCACTTAATGTCACGTCAATGGATGACACTAAATGCACCCGCATTCATTGCAAATGCCATTCCTGCAGTTTAGGGGCCTTTCAGACCATGCCCCAATCAGTGTGCTTCATTTGCACTTACTACACATTACATTTTTATGTAAAACATAGGTTACACTCGTAAGTGCAGGACTTACTGCACCTCAGTAAAAGGCACTCTTAGTTTGGTGAGATTATAGACAACCATTTCTAAGCCAAGCACACTTTGCTTTTTCGCTTTTTCTTATGCTCAGTAGATTTAAATTGCAATGGCACAGAAATCAATACAGCATTAAATCTAAGCTCATTGAAAATGTATGTGCCTCCAATGTAGATAATTTATTTAATCTTATCTCTGTTATGCAGTGATATTTATTTGATTTTCTATTGATGTTAAAGTAGGGCGTCAGGTGTCTCAATAGCTTAGGGAAGCTCAGAAATAGTCTAGTTCATGTAAAAGAAAATTGACCAATCACCAGTAGACAACTATGGGCGCAACATAAGCACTTAAAAAGTCCTGACTTTTAAAATGGGGGTATATCTCCAAAACTCATGTAGAGCAACCATTCCTGACAGTAGGAATGCACAGTGATGACTCCAGTGATAGAGCAGGAACCACTGAAAGCACTCATGGTACACACATATACTGTCACCACAACAAGGACAAGACCTGGTGACAAACCCAACTACACTTCCATATTTAGTCTTTATCAGTCTTTTTTTTTTAATTTATAGCTGTATATGCAATTCATTTAAGCAAAAGAGGGAAAGACCACAGAAAAGTCCCATCATTTGTACATAAGCCATCTTAATTAGGCCTTGAGCACTCTTCCTTGTATGACATAAAAACTCCTTCATACAATTATACATTTAGAGGCCAGTTCCATTCAAGCTATCCAGCCCCCTCCCACCCCTGTCTAGGCCTCCCCGTACAAACACGCTGTTGATATGGGGAGGCTTTTGCCGGGGCCAGCAAGGGAGCAAATAGCAGGGATGGATGTCCCAACAGGACATCCTTCCCCACTATTCATGGGACAGAATGACCCCCACATTATTTAAAGCTCTTCAATGTAATTTATAAACATCTTCAACTTATCTAAACGTGTCTTCCAGCCAATATTTTCACACTCTACGTAGCCGCATTTTGCAAGCAAGCTACATCAGGAGTCTGTCAATTATGACCAACAAGCTGTAGTCAGAATCAGTGATGAATATACAACATCATTATTTCAAATCTCTAATTAATTTTTAAAGAAAACTTTAAAAAATATATTGTAAGAGTGACCTCAAATAATTAGTGGATACTTTTGTTATGATAAAGGCTTCAAAGCAACAATACAAATAGGTTACTTGAATCTTTCATTGACCAAATTGTATATGAAGAAAATGTGAACAAGTACGAGTAACACTGCCAGAACAGCAAGGCCGCGGGTCCCGTCCGCGTGGCCGCTCCTAACCGGGGGGGTGGCGGGCCGTTCGCCCCGCCCCCTCTCGGTTGCGGCGGCGCGCGGCTGGTTACTGCCCGCGCGGCCGGGCGCCTCATTGGCTCCCCGTGGCGTTTTAAACGCCCGGGAGCCAATGGGAGGCTGGGCCGCGGCGGCGGGGGGGGGGGATAAGTGGCGCGGGGACCCAGCTCTGCATCGGCAGTTGCTGGGTCAGGGCTGGAGGCTCCGGTTGTGTGCGGGCTGGCTGCGCCGGATTCGACTGGCTGTGGAGGGCCTGTGGCTGCAGCCTGAGGCAGCACGTGCTACGGCGCTGTCTACGGCGCTCCGGGAGGCAGCGATTCAGTGACGGGGGACTCGGAGGCTCGTGGCTCTCCAGGCAAGTTGTTTGGACTGTGGGTTGTTCCTCTCTATCGGCATAAGGATTGCTTTCAGTATTATTAATTGCTGGGACACACTGAGCGTCCTCTCTCTCCACTAAAAAAAAAAAAAAAAATTCTCTCTCCTTGCCTTCAGCCTATTATTTGGCCATGGCTGGCGGGGGCAAGAAGGGGGGTGCCTGTAAGCGCCACGGGACGGGGAAGGCCAAGCCTGCTGGTCCGGGGAGGGGAGAGCCTGTCCCTGTGGGGCGCCCGGCTCCTATTAGAAGAGGGACAAGGGGCAGGGCTCCGAGCCGTGGTCCGACGTCCGACCAGGGGTCTAGCCCTGTCCCCAGGCGGGCAGGTAAGGGGGTTTCGGCTGGTCGGGCAGCTGGGGGCCGGCGTGGCCGGTCTCCAGCCCCGGCTAGAGGTGCTTTGGGGCGGGGAGCGGCCCCTGAAGGCCCGGGGGGGGCTAATGGTCCCAGGGGGGGGAGCGAAGGGGTGGCTCCTCCGTCGGACAACGTGGGTATGGACGCTGCGAGTCAGGGGGGTCCATCTGCTCCCGCTGGGGCGGCCTATTCCCCTGCATGGGCGCATTGGCAGGGCAGGGGTCAAGGCCCTTCCCGTGCGGAATGGCTAGGGGCGTGGCAGCCGCCTTGACCAGGGGTGGGTTCGCCTTCGCCTTTCCCTGTTTTTTCTCCGCAGGTTTCGCCCGGCTGGCACTACTGGGGGCAACCGTGTGGGGTTCCTGCTGGACAGACAGACGGTGGGAGGGCAAGCACCAGTGGAGGCCCCGCGTCTTCGGGAAGTGGAGGAGGAGCGGAAGCCTCAGCGTTGACAACACCGGAGACGGGCGCGTCTTCTGCGGTGGCAGCACCGGCGGCAGGTGAGTTGGCAGCTGGGAAAAAGGCGGGGGAGGGGGGTAAGAAGCGAGCGACCAAGCGCAAGCGGGGTTCCGGTCGCCGGCAGCGGCGTTCGGGGTCCTCCTCTTCTTCATCTTCGGAGTCTTCGTCCGACTCGGTGTCAGACGACTTGGCCGGGAGTCCGGGGGCCACTGGCGGGGAGGTCGGCGTTGGACAGGTGGGTTCGGGGGTCGGCGGGGGGCAGGTGGGTTCGGTGCCTTTGGTGGCGTTTTTCTCTGAGTTATGGGAAGGGGTGCCGAAGAAGCTGCGGAAAAAGATGGTAAAACGTCGTTATGTAGATATTTTCCGCTTACTCGAAGGTCGTAAACGGTCGGGGGATAGCCGACGGAAGCGTAAGGAGGACGAGAAGGCGGGTAGGGTCAAGAGAGTGGCTCGGAATGTCGTTAATTGGACTCGGTCTTTCTTGAGGTTGGCGAGTGTATGGGGTCATTCCCATCCGGAGCAGTACGGTATGCTGTTGGCTTATGCGGACTCTATACTGGAGGCCTCACAGACTCATGATGGTTGGGCTTGGCTCAACTATGATGAGAAATTCCGTGATAAGATGGAGGAGAATCGCCTATTGTCGTGGGGAACCCAGGATATTAATCTTTGGCTAACGCAGATGGCCATCAGACCGGGCGGGGGAATTATGGGTGGGCAAAGAGGTGGAGTAGCCACCCCTGCGCGGGCGGATCGGCCCTTTCGATCAGGCGTGCCCCCTGTTTTGCAGAGAACTCCAGGGTGGCGGAGGAGCGGGGGACCTGTGCTGGCGTTTCAACAAGTCTTCCTGCCCCTTTCCGGATTGCAAATTCCGGCACGCCTGCTCCGTCTGTAATGGGGGTCATTCAGCTCTCAAGTGTGTCAGGAAGAATGGCGGGAGCGGGTCAGCCCCCGGCCACAAGTAGCGGGGACGTCTGGAGCTTGGCCCCCACCCCGGTTGCAATTGATGTGTTAGGCCCCTGGCTTAAGAAGTATCCGAAGCGACAGGTCAGCAGTCTTTTGGAATCTGGGTTTAAGGAGGGGTTTCCCATACCGGTGGTGGGTTGTGTAGGGGTACACAAGGCGAGGAATTCGCCTTCGGTCCGGCGCTTCGCGCAGCTGGTACATGATAAGTTGGCTACTGAGCTGGCATTAGGTAGGGTGGCGGGTCCTTTCACAGAGCCCCCTTTTGCAGGGTTCGTGGTTTCTTCTCCGCTGGGTATCATTCCGAAGAAGGAGCCGGGGAAGTATCGCCTGATACATAATCTCTCGTTTCCTATTGGTTCCTCAGTGAATGATCACATTCCTAAAGTTTTGTGTGCGGTACGGTACGCATCCTTTGATGAGGCCGTGGAGCTGGTACGAGCCAGTGGGCCGGGGTGCTTGATGTCCAAAGTGGATATTGAATCTGCTTTCCGTTTATTGCCGGTGCACCCTTCTGCTTTCCATTTGTTGGGGTTTTGCTTCGAAGGGCAATTTTACTTCGATAAATGCATGCCTATGGGCTGTTCGATTTCCTGTGCGTATTTCGAACAGTTTAGCTCCTTTTTGCACTGGGCATTCGTGGACTGGGTGGGATGCGGTTCGGTTGTGCATTATTTAGATGACTTCCTCTTTGTGGGGCCAGCGCAGACGGGGCAGTGCAAGGCTTTGTTGGAGGGTTTTGTCCAGTTGGCCCAAGTGTGGGGTGTTCCATTGGCATCTGAGAAGACGGCGGGTCCGGCGACTACACTTACCTTTCTGGGGGTGGAGTTGGATTCTGTGGCGTTGGTGGCTCGCTTGCCGCAAGAGAAAGTTGCCAGTCTGCGGGTGTTGGTCGCCAATGCGCTGGGCTCTAGTAAGCTAACGCTGCGGGAGATGCAGTCTTTGGTGGGGTCCCTGAATTTTGCGTGTCGGGTGATCCCGATGGGGCGAGTATTTTTGCGCCGGTTGTCCGCTGCTACTTCGGGCATCTCTAGGCCGCATCATCGGATCCGGCTGTCCGGCAGCTTGCGGGCAGACCTGCGGATTTGGGACGATTTTCTTCGTGGCTTCAATGGTACCACGGTGCTGAGAGACCCGGAGGTGACTTCTGCGGATTTGCAGTTGTATACGGATGCAGCAGGGAGTTCTGGTTTGGGGATTTATTTTGGGGGCGCATGGTGTGCGGAAGGCTGGCCTCCGTCCTGGCGAGCGGTGGGGCTTACGCAGAATATTACCTTCCTCGAGTTGTTTCCCATTTTGGTGGTACTGTCATTGTGGCCGGATAGACTCCGCAATCGCAGAGTACGCTGGTGGTGCGACAACGAGGCGGTAGTGTCGGTGATCAATAACTATTCCCCAAGATGTCAGCCGGTAGCTGACCTGATGCGGCAGGTGGTGTTTTCATGCTTGCGGTTGAATTTAGTGATTAAGGCTCGTCATATCCCTGGGAGTCATAACCAGATTGCTGATGCTCTTTCCCGTTGCAAGTGGGCGCTGTTTCGGACCTTGGCGCCGGATGCGGACGACGCGGGATCGGCGGTCCCGGAGCATTTATGGCGGATTGGCCTCCAGGAATGATCGAGCTGTTGCGGCAGTCTGTCTCCTCAGCGACATGGGTCACGTATCAACGTGGCTACTGCAGTGTGGTGTCCTTCTTGCTACTCCATGGATGGCGGCCCGGGCGGGCCTCGGATTTGCTGATGGGTCAGTATGTGGCGGCGGCTAAAGAACAGGGCTTGTCACGGGCCACTACCCGACGGAACATAGCAGGGTTCGCCTTTTTCGCAAGGGCTTTCGGGTGGGGGGGGGGGGCGGGAGGGGGATTTCTAACGCGTACGTTGTTGCGGGGTTGGGAGCGGTCCAGTTCCTCGCCCGGGGATTGGCGGCGTCCTATTACGCATGACCTACTGTGTCGGTTGTGCGGGGCTTTGCCGCAGGTGGTGTCCTCCTGCTATGAAGGGGTGCTTTTTCGGGCCGTTTTTTCGTTAGCCTTTTTCGGCGCATTTCGGGTGGGCGAGCTGGCTTCGGAGTCGGGGCGGCTTCACAATGGGAGGGAGGTGCAAGTGCGTCACGTGCACTTGCTCGGGAGTAGGGTTCGTATCCGCCTGGCCCGTTCTAAGACGGATCAGGCGGGTAGGGGTCTGTGGGTGGACTTGGCAGCGGTTCAGGGTTCCCCCTCGTGTCCGGTCGCGTTACTGCAGGCGTACTTACGCGTTCGTCCGGAGGTGGATAGTAGCCTTTTTATCCATCTGGACGGGCGGGTTCTTACGCGCTTCCAATTTACCGCAGTGCTGCGCCTGGCTTTACGACAGATAGGTGAGGAACCTGGTGCCTTTGCCCCTCATTCCTTCCGGATCGGAGCGGCAACCAGTGCAGCGGTGGCTGGACTGCCCGATCAGGAGATACAGCGCATTGGGCGATGGCGGTCGGGAGCCTTCCAGAGCTACGTGCGTTTGTAGGGGAGTGGGTGGGGGGGGGCATTAACGGGGCTGTTCTTTGTCTTTCAGGTGTGGGGCAGCGATGCTGTTGGATTTTGGGCCACTCCTTTGTCTTCTGGGCGGGTCGGCGAGCAGCGATGCGCCCAGTGGGGCTGAATTTGGGACTTCCTGAGCGGGCGGTGACGATCACATGGCTGGGCGAACGCGGACTCCGGTGGATCCAACTCCTGCCTTTGCTTCGGCACCTCCAGCGTTCCCGAGGCACCCCGGATGTGTTACTGCTCCACTTGGGTGGCAACGATCTCGCTTCATGGACCTGCCGGCAGTTGATTCGAGCAGCTATCAAGGACTTTGGGGTGGTTTTGGGGATGTTTCCGGATGTACTATTGCTATGGTCGGATATCATTCCAAGGCCGTCCTGTAGGGCTCAGCGACGGTGGTCACGGGGTCTGACCAAAATTAACCGTCAAATTGGCCGGTGGGTAGGACAGCAAGGGGGCTGTCAAATTTTTCACCCTTGGGTGGACGTGGACTGCCCGGGCCTCTATAGGCCAGATGGGGTGCACTTGTCCCCGATAGGGCTAGATTTACTGCTGAACGATTGGCAGGAGGCCTTGGAAGGTATGCCTTTGGGGGCGAGGGCTGGTCGCAGCTTACCTTTGGGGGGCGGCTCTGGTCGTGGCTGACCTGAGCCGGTGGCGGGATCCCGGAGGTTTCCGGGGTCCGGAGCCGGTGGCAAGCATGAGGGCGGGGGTGGGGTACCCCCGACCCGGTTAATCCCTCAGGCTTTTGCTAATAGCATGGCGAAGCCGGAAGAGGGAGGGAGTGGAAAATGTCGGGCCTGTGCCCGGGGGAAGCGGATGCGGCGTCACCTTGCTACTAACACGGCGGGTGAGAGCTCGCTCTGCTTGGGGGGGGGGGGTTAAAATATGTTGATGTTGGATTATGTGTGTTGAAAAGGTTATTAAAGCTGCGACCAGTTTAAGTCCCAAATGGTTGTCATGTGTTTGTTTTGAATTACTCTGTCGGGGGAAGGAAAGTGGGGGTGGGGCCTGGGGAGGGGCGAGAGGCGTCGTCCGCCTTACCCGGTTACTACACCGTGAATAAACAACGGTTACTTCTTAGAATCAAACTTCATTCTGCAGAACTGATTACGCTGAGGTGGATACACCAGATTGAATACATTGTTATCCTATGGTTCAAAACCAGTGCGGAATTGATCCTTACTGGTGAAAGTCATACTGTTGCTGCCACATGGTCCTCTTCTTAAAAGCCACCGTGAGTATGGCAGAACCGGAATTTCCATGACATCATCAGCAATCTCAACGCAATTAAGCAGCCTAAACATAACACTGCCTAAACTTTCAAGGCAACTGCTCATACAATCCACAAAGTATTAAAAAAAAAAAAGAAGGTAAATGCGTCATTAAAAAACATAGATGTTCATTCAAGAGTATCTAGATTGTAAATAGTCAAAACCCCCTCTGGCCCTCCCATATATAGAAATTCCCACTGCTCAAAAAAATATTGAATAATCAATTGATGCATTAAATCCATCCGGATACACTGTATGTACGCTCATGTACTAAAAATTTGAAAATATGCAAAGGGAGACACAATCTGTTGGTAACATCAGCCACACTAAATGGTTTTAACTTGTGATAACAGTTCCTGCAATCCTGTGCTAATTGCTTAGCAAACCCTAAAGCACGTGTTAATAGTTAGCGTGCTTTAGAAAACATGCCATGTTCGTTGTGCACCCCTCAGGGTTCTGTACAATGGATGGTTTAAACATGAAATAAATGAAATGAACCAAGAAAACGTTGGATTGAAAGGCAAGATGAGATCATTAAGGACGGTTACAAATAACCAGATAGAAGTTCTAAAGTCATCTCTACAGTATATGAATGATTTCTCTATCTTGCACAATGAATTTCCAGTCTTTTTTGGTATGTTTTTTGAAGTCTGTCATCTCCAGCAAGCACTATTGTTATTTAGTTATACCGTTAAAATGAAGGCTGCACTGACACTACTTTTGCTATGGGCGGCATGCAGAGTCCTGACTAGCACGAACGGACGTCCGGGGTGGATGTCCATCCGCTGCTATTCGTCGGGACCTGATTCCTGGCTCAGAGCTCCCCACACATTCAGAGTCACTCTGCAGGGCGCTCTGTATGGGGGCAGGAAGAGGAGACAGGGCGGGACGGAGGTGGGACCCAGACCCCAGACAACGGCCGGTTTTAGCTCTCTGCTGGCAGCCGGCCTGGCCATATAAAAATTAGCCAGGCAGGCTGAATACCGGCCTGTTGGTAACTCTACATAGAGAATACATATTTATGCCCAAAAGTGTCCATATTTATTTATTTAGTATACAGCTACTTCCAGCGATCAGCAGCAGTTTGATTACAGATTGGAAATTGTCAAATCATGACAGGAAATTTTTTTTTTTGAGGTATAAACACATTGATTAGACAGGAAAGCACAGCACACAGAGAACTATTTTACAGGGAACATGGGCTATGGAGGGTTAAGTGGCTTGCCCAAGACCACAAGGAGCACCTGTGGGACTAGAAACCCCAGTCCTTCTGGCCCAAGGTTGCTGTCCTCTAGTGGGATTTGAACCCCCAACCTTCTGGCCTGAAGTACCTTGCCCCAACCCCTAGGCCACTCCTCCACTCCATTGGGGTTTATAGCTGCTGCCTGACATCTATAGCTGTTTAAAAAGTGCTCCTTTCGGCAGGCCCTTTACAGGAGTGATTACGGGGGTTATTTTCTTTAAACCTTCATTGTTTATTCTCCTCCCCAAATTCAAATTGAGGAAAAATAGTGGCCTATGTAGTTAATTGGAGGCATGTACGCATCAGTTTACAAACTGTTCACATACACGTGTGAGTACCATTTCTTACACATGTAACTTGTGACATACCACTTTCTGTGTGTCAGCACATACAAGTGTAAGTTGCTGAGTTTCCACCATTGACCTTTCCCCACACATAAGTACACACACATGCATTCCTGCACCTTCTTATTTATATTTTGGAAAATGATCCACTTTCGGCAAAGTCTTTTTAACATACCGCTGGAATTCTGTGCATCTTGAACTCGGTTCCGATGCCCACACAATATCTAAAATATGGTTTAGCATCTATGTAATCCTACATTTTACATCTCAGTTACTAGTCTTGTATCTCACTGATTTACATATTTTATGTAGCAAGTCTGAGTGGGCAGACTAGATGGGCCTTAGCGTTCATATGCGCTATCATATCCATATCGTGAGGATAATTCTAGACTCTGTGCACTTTCCTATTTGGAGATGGAGCTAGTGTGTTGACAGTCAAACTAAAACTAACTCGTTAACTGCATGAAAAATAAATGAGTTGCCAAGCGGCTCTCCTCTTTGAAGCATTCAAAGATATCATTATGCTTTCTCTGACGGCAGCCAGGATCGGCACATTGCAATGTTGTGATCATAATAACAGAGTGTTGTAGGAAGAAGCTTCCCGAGAGAGAATAGGTTAGCAAATGATTTACATTATTTAAAAACATGAAGGAGCCTATTTCGCTGGAATAAAGAGTAAAACCCAGATGTGCCTGACATGCAAATGAATAAAGGATTGGAGGCCCAGGAGAAATTAAGTTTTCATGTTTCAGTGGTGCTATGTTAAATCAGAAACTATTAGGGATGAACAGGAACTCTCCAGCCTTAACGCTGTTGGTTTGGGAGGGATGCAAACTAGCGGCTTATGCAAAGACAAAGGGAATAGTGGAGCAAACGGCTGAAATCTGCAAATTCATTTTACAAAAATATTATAAATGGAAAGTGTGAATGTGGAAAAGAGTTCACCCTTCCTTGAGGCTGGATGAAATATGTTAATTCAGAGAGGTAGGAATCTGGAAAAACAGCCAGGTGAATATAGGGCTAAAACGTATGATCTTGTCACCCCATTAATAAAGAGAAACAATGGCTCTCTGTGCTATATCGGATCCCTTTCAAGATCTTGATTTTGGCTCATGGAGCCTTTTTTCGTGGAGCTCCCGCGTTCCTTGCTAATGCCTTGATTTCCTCTGTGCTGACAAGATCACTTCAGCCTGCTCAACAAAATCTTCTCGTTGTAGCAAAAGTAAAACATGAATGAATATGACAATTAACTTCTGTAATAATTGCACCTTATTTGTGGAATGAGTTGAGCTAAATCTGCATAGAAACTCCCTATAAACATTACAAGAAAGAACCCTGGGCTGTTAGGCGGATCCTAAATATCTGCATATTTGTTATCTCTCCTGTTTTTCCTTATTTATTTTATTTATTTATTTTGACAGTTTTGTATTTATTTATTTATTTAATATTTCTTATATACCGCACTATTATAAATACCACCTTATCCGTCAATCAAAGTGGTCAACAAGACATTATCTCATTCTCCCTGTTTTCATATCCTCTTCACTGCTTATTTATTTTACCCTTGTATAATGAATTTATTGTATTATAAGTATATTATGTTCTACGGGCCCAATTTTCAAAAGGAATTGACACAGTAAACCGTGCAAATACCTTAAATGGGGATATTCAACAGCACTTAACACGATTAGTGTCTTTGAAGATCCTCTTCTAACTCCCCTATGTGCCCCAAAGCTATCTGGTTAGCATCAGGACGTGTTGGGGGCATTTTGGAATGGAGCAGAGGTGGAGACGATAGATAACTGGGCAGCAGCGATATTGCATACTGCCCAGTTATCGATCCGCACCAAAAAGATAGGCGAAGAGAACCCTTGCCTATCTAAGGCACAGGAGCTTACTAGGCAGCATGCAGTATCGCCGCTGCCTGGTTAACTTCGGCGGCGTCCTGGGTCTGCGGCGATCCCCAGATATTCAATGGCATCACCGCGGCATTGAATATCTGGGTTAGAGGTCGGCGAGGGCGGCTATGCACCAACAAGGCGCATAGCCCTTCAGATATACGCATAGCTCAATATCAGGCACTACATGCTTTATCTTATGTATATTTTACTTTGCAAACCTCTGGATAGGCGGGAAATCAAATAAAATGGAACCTTGAAACCTTCATACTCCAACTCAATCTAGTCCTTTGACCAAAGTGATGCCTTTTATTTTCCCCCTTGACTGTAAATTCTCATCAGCTTCAAAGTGTTTTTTCTTTTTTTTTTAATACATCTCTGAGTTTTGATATTTGTACCCCACAGCAACTCGAGAGTGGACGGGATACATGCAGAGCACTTCACCTCGGTTACACAAGCAAAACACCAACAGACTTTCACCAAATACAGAATAAGTGGCATTAAATTATCCACAGAAGTATGCAGACAAAAACGGAAATGGAAACTCTACGAATCCAGACTCCACATGCAGTGCGACACTGGAGAAATAGAAACAGAAAACCTTAAAGGGATCTTTGGAAAGCAACACACCCCAGTAGAAGGACCATGGTGAGCAGTATACTTAAACATGACCACTACAGCCTTAAAACAGATAACAAAAAAGGCTAGAGCAGTACAAAATCTAATACAAATGTCAACGATAATAAACAAAGGCTTAAGAATATCTTATACTCACTGTAATCAGGGAAAGTCCTTCTCAACCTAAATCTAAGAACATAAGCACTGCGAAAGGTCCATCAAGCCCAGTTTCCTGTTCGCAAGAATGGCCAATCTAGATCACAAATACCTGGAAGAATCACAAAAATTAGTTGATTTCATGCCGTTACCCCAGGGATAAGAAGTGGCTTTCCCCAGGTCTACTTTATTAACAGTTTATAGACTTTTCCTCCTGGAACATGTTACCTAGATAAGATTTTAGATGGTGCTGGGGACGAGCCTCTGTCTTGCTATATTTGGGCACCAATGACATAGGAAAGTGCCAGAGAGAGATTTTGGAAGCCAAATTTAAGCTTTTATGTAGAAAGTTGAAATCCAAATGCTCCAGAGCCTGAATAAGTGGATGAAAGGATGGTGCAGGGAAGATTGATTTAGATTTGTTAGGAACTGGGCAACATTCTGAGGAAGGGGAAGCTTGTTCCAAAAAGATGGCCGCCTCCTTAACCAGGGCGGAACTAGACCTCTGGTGTTAACATTTATAAAGGAGACAGAGCAACATTTGATCTAGAACCTGGGGGAAAGCTTCCAGTTGCTCAAAAGTGTCTGGTTCAGAGTAAAGTATCTTCAAAAGATTCTATCTAAACAGGGAACTTAGACTATCCTGACACAGAGGTTTATGGAATAAGGTTTTTAAATTTTTTCCTATACTGCTTTTCAAAAGCCAGCAAAGCAGTTTACTTCAATAATCATTAAATACAGCAAAAGAAATATTAAAGCATACACATTAGTTAAACTAAACCAAAATAATGCAAGTATACCAGATAGATAGTAACTCTCCTTGGGTACCTCCCTCAGTAAGCAGTCAACTTACTGAAACACAGATTCAAAAAAGAAGGTATTTAAACCTCTCTTAAATTTCTTAAATGATCTCAGAATGAAGATAAGGGGACAGGGAGTTCCGAAACAACGGTGTGAGAAAAAAGCAGCATTAGTCTGATAGATGGAAGGAAGACCTAGTAGGCTGGAGATTTGAGAGAGGGAGGCAAGAGCTGGGACATAAGGAAGCAATGACTAAATAGATCTTCTGGGAAGTAGGAATAATAGCTTGTGCGCCAGTAGGAATGTTTGGAATCTCTTGTGGCAGAAGACTGGGAGCCAATGTTTGATCACTAACAAACAGGTAACATGTTCACAATTATTTCACCACAGTGAAGCTTGGCAGTGGTGTTTTGAATATTCCTCTCATTATTTCAAATACCATTATAGACTATGGGCCCGACCCCTTTAACCCGGATTTTCACTTAGCGGCGATTTTCAGTGCTACTCGCTTAGCCCTTTCCTCCGTTCCAGAACGTCCCCCAACACGACCTGATGCTAACCGCATAGCATCCGGGCGCATTAGGGACCTAGCCGGGATTTTCCACCCAAATAGGTGCCTTTGGAAAATCCCGGTTAAGGCATTTACACGGGTAACTAGGGCAGTTACCCATGTACGTAAATGCTTTGGAAAATGCCGCCCGATGTTACTATAGTCAAGGTGAGGTATGGAGGCCTGTACGTTGCAATATATGCAAAGGTAGCCCAGGGATCTTTACGTAAAGAACAGCCAGAATTTAAAGATTGTAAATTATCTCTGTCAACTGCTAAGCACAAAATGTAAACATTTTTTGAAAGGTATTCTTTTGGCTGTAGTAGCCTCTTTCATCTCACCTTTTAACCATGCCAGTTGTTGTTTGGCATTCCTCCCACCTTTTTTAAAACATGAAATGTATCATTGCTCTGTCTCTCTTCTAAAGTTAACACCAAAAGCCTAGTTCTACCCTGGTTAAGGTGGAGCCCATCTTTTTGGAACAGGCTTCTAAGATGGTATTTTTGAACAACATCCACTCTTAATGTAAACTCAACCTTTGAAATTGCTCCTTTTAACTTTTGATTTTTAACCATTTCCTTTATTTTATAATAACACAGTAGATTTCCTAAGTGTCCTCCCTCCAGTTATCAAGTCAAATTTGATCATGTTATGATTATTATTACCAAGTGGCCCAACACCATTTTTTTGCTCAGCTAAGGACTAGGTCTAAGATGGCCTCCCATCTTGTTGGTTCCTGAACCAGCTGCTCCATAAAGCAGTCATTTATTTCAACTAGGAACTTTACCCCACTAGCATCTGCTGGTGATAGTGGGCTGGTGATTTCCTATGAAACCTCTGTGCATATGATTCCATGTAGTATGTCTTGTATATAGTTACCCCGGTTATCCAAGTTATTTATGCCCTGTTACCTGTAAACTCATACGTGTTGAATGTACTGAGCATTTTGTTCCATGTGAACCGCGCTGATGATGAATAGTGCGGTATATAAGAGACTGTAAATAAATAAATAAATAAATATTGGGGTTGTTGAAATCACCCATTCTTAACAGTGTTACCAAAAGATCATATATTGTTAGCAGTGTGATAGGGCAGCCATACATCCGCTGTGCCAGCCACTGGGAGACATGACTGAGGTGGTGCCAACATTCCCCCGATTGTTCCATGAGGCCTACATCTCTATCCAGTCCAGGATCTATGAGAGCTGCGAGAGTGGTGATATATCTGGAGGCTGGCTACTTGGTGTGATGGCACAGGGATCTCCCTTCCCATGCCCAGACAGGCCTGACCAGGGGAGCAGTGCCACAAAGCAGACTGTGGGAAGGCAGACAGGGTTGCTCCACAGATAGCAAAGGTCTACAGACCGACATGCACCATGATGGGACAAGTGTAGCTGCTATGAGAAATGCCAGTATCCAGATAGGTGGGAATCAGATGCCAGAAGGCCATACTACTACCACTTCTACTACATCTGATAATTTGTATAGTGCCACAAGGCGTACACAGCGCTGCACAGATGCACACAAAAGATGGTCCCTGCTCAGCAGAGCTTACAATCTAGTCAAGACAGACAACACCGCAGCTGTGGATAGGATACATTTAGGGAGAATGGTAAGGAAACACAAAGGAGATTAGGCGGATCAGATCCAAAAGCAACCACGAAGAGTTGAGCGCTTAGCCTGGATTTGTGAAGGGCCAGAAAAGAAGCCTGATGTACAGACTAAGGTAGTTTTGTGCCAGGCATAGGAAGCAGCAGGGTGGAAGGAGCAAAGTCTGGAGTTGGCAGTAGAAGAGAAGGGCACTGATAGAAGTGATCTGCCAGAAGAACGGAGCTTCCTAGAAGGGGTGTAGGGAGAGATGAGAGGAACTGTAGTGTGGAGCAGCAGAATGAGTGCACTTATAGGTCAGAGGCATGAATAGGGTATACATTTCTTGTTCAGCAATATTATGAATCCTTTGGGGAACTGCAATGTTAGTTTCAGATTTGGTGCACTTGGTAAGAGTTCATCGTTGGCAGTTTAAAGCATGTTTGTAGAGATGACCAAGGCAGGGATCACTGGGGCCATTTTATAAAGCCAAGTACCATTTGAGGCAAGGTATGTCCTGAGTGACATGTTCATATTTAGATTCTCTTATATCATATTAGGGTGCACTGGGATTATCTAGCACTTTCCAGGGCCTGAGAAGGACTGGTATATGGTCTAGGTTGCAGCAGCAGCAGCAGTCATTTCTCATTGGTATTTAAGTCTAGTTTATATCAGCAAATTACTGTCAGTGTGAAGAGCAGTTTAAGGGATACATATTTTACCAAGGAGGCATGGCATCCGTGGGTACATCCTGGAGACAGGCAGAATCTGAAAAGTGCAACTTTTCAGAATACGGTGGACATGGGACGTCCAAACCTTTACCTGTGTCCCTTAATATTATGGGGACGTTTTTCTCCATTATATTGCATAGCCTGTGCCTGCACCCGTGTATGGGCTATGCGCCAGATGTATGCACGGGTTGGCTGCATAGCACTTTGCCCATGCCACGCCGGACACATCTATCTCACCGCAAGAACTGATGATCTCCCTACCCTGCTAGAAGAAGCATCTACAGACCTTACTTCTTGCTAGGTGACCTGAACCTCACCTACATAGCTCCTAGAAAAGCTACATCCTTTATTGACACAATGGAAGCACTCCAACTAAAACAAATACAGGAACCCACACACGAGAAAAATGGTACCCTGAATCTTATGTTCGCTCCCACTCACATGATATCAGAACTCTCCAACCCAAAACCAGACATTGCACCAGTACCATGGTCCGATCACACCTTGAACATCCTCATATTACCTCTAGGTCTCCACACAAACAAGGCTCCCTTCGATCACAACTGTAAGCAACGTTTCAAACCAGTAGATAAAGAATTTTTTCTAAAAGAGATATTTCCCCTACTGAAGCCTGAATTAAGAAACCTAGATCACTTGGAACAGCACAATATCCTCCTTTGCCAAGGTCCCACAACAAAAGAACAACAACAAAAACCACCACACAATGACACGCACCATGGTACTCCAGCAAAGCAAATAACTCAAGAGAAAGCTCAGACACATTGAAAGGAGTTGGAGGAAAATAAAGGATGACACCCTGAAGGAAATATACCTTATCAAACAGAAGGAATACAGTTTACTACTAAACAAGTATCAAAGAGAATAACAAACATTCTTCTGAGATCCTTCAACTGCCCAAGAGAGCTCTTCCTTATTGCAAACTCGCCAACTACAAACCCCAAGCAAGAAAACAAAGTATGAAACATCTCCTATGTTAGTCCCCAAGTAATGGTGAACTACCTTATTGTCAAATATAGCTCAACCCAATCAAACAACATGAATAGCACCAACACTGTTACAATCTTAAATTATACTCACAAATTGACCTCCTTCAGATTGATCACATGAAATTGATGGCACCATCTCAGCCATCAACACTACCACCTATCTGCTTGATTCATGTCGAGTATCATGGATTAAAAACACCAGAGCTGAATTATCCCCAATAATACAAACATTTGTAAACATCTCCCTCTCACAATGCTACATGCCACCTGCCCTGAAGAACGCCTCAATTCAACCAATACCAAATATTTAACCCTTCCACATCCAGCTCATACAGACCCATCATAAGCATCCCCTTCATATCCAACATAGTTGAAAACGTAGCACAATTGTTCCACGATCACATCAACACCCTTGCACCTCTTAACAACCAACAACATGGCTTCAGGCCACAGCAAATTACTAACATCTCTATTTTATACCATAATCAGAGAAATCTCAAAGACAGGACAAGGATTCATAATCATCTTAAGAACATAAGATATGCCATACTGGGTCAGACCAAGGTCCATCAAGCCCAGTATCCTGTTTCCAACAGTGACCAATCTAGGTCATACGTACCTAGCAGTTTCCCCAAAAGACACAGGTTCCACAATGCTTGTACTGGGTCAAGCATTGATATCCTGAGTCCCTTCTTAATAATGGTTTATGGACCTTTCCTCCAGGAACTTGTCCAAACCTTTTTTAAACCCAACTACACTAACAGCCTTTACTACATCCTCCGGTAACAAATTCCAGAGTTTGATTGCATGTTGAGTGAAAAAATATTTTCTTTTATTAGTCTTAAATAGTTTACCCTGTAGCTTCATTGCATGTCCCTAGTCTTTCTATATTCTGATAACGTAAACAATCGATCTACGTTTACCCATTCCACTCCGTTCATTAATTTATAGACTTCCAGCATATCTCCCCTCAGCTGTCTCTTTTCCAGGTTAAAGATCCCTAACCTTTTTAGCCTTTCTTCATAGGAGTATCCTTCCATCCCCTTTACCATTTTGGTGGCTTTTCTCTGAACCTTTTCTAATATCGCTATATCCTTTTTAAGATATGGCGACCAGAATTGCACACAATATTCAAGGTGCGGTCTCACCATGGAATGATATAGAGGCATAATAATACTTTTTGTTTTATTTTCCATTCCTTTCCTTATGATACCTAGCATTCTATTTGCTCTCTTGGCCGCCGCTGCACACTGGGCCGAGGGTTTTACCATGTTATCCACAATGATGCCTAAATCTTTTTCCTGGGTGGTGGTTCCTAATGTGGAACCTTGCATCATGTAACCATAGTGTGGGTTGTTCTTCCCTAGGTGCCTAACTTTGCACTTGTCCACATTAAATTTCATCTGCCATTTTGATGCCCAGTCTTCCAATTTATCAAGATCCTCTTGCGATTTTCCACAATCCTCTTGGGTTTTAACAACTTTAAAGAGATTTGTGTCATCTGCAAATTTGATAACCTCACTCGTTATTCCCCTTTCCAGGTCATTTATGAATATGTCAAAAAGCAGCGGACCCAGCACAGATCCCTGTGGTACACCACTATTCACCTTTCTCCATTGGGAAAATTGGCCATTTAGCCCTACCCTCTGCTTTCTATCTTTTAACCAGTTCCTGATCCACAGTAGTGCACTGCCTCCTATCCCATGGCTCTTCAGTCTTGCCAAAAGTCTCTGATGAGGGACCTTGTCAAAGGCTTTCTGAAAGTCCAGATACACTATATCAACTGACTCACCTTTGTCCACCTGTTTATTCACACCTTCAAAAAAACATAACAGATTAGTAAGACAAGATCTTCCTTGTCTAAAGCAATGTTGGCTGTCTCCCATTAGGCCATGACTATCTACATGCTGAGAAATTTTATTCTTTATGATGGTTTCTAATCATGGTACTGACGTCAGGCTCACCAGTCTATAGTTTCCCGGATCACCCCTGGAACCTTTTTTAAAAATTGGTGTTAGATTGGTGATCCTCCAATCTTCAGGTATTAGAGATGATTTTAATGATAGCTCACAGATTACTAATAGCAGGTCTGCAATCTCATATTTCAGTTCTTTCAACACCCTTGGATGTATACCATCTGGCCCAGGTGATTTGCTACTCTTCAGTTTATCTATTAGTTGTAATACATCTTCCTGATGTATCGATATTTGCTTCAATTCTTACGCACCTTTAAATACCACTTCAGTCATGGGTAACATCCCTACATCTTCCTCAGTAAAGACCGAAGCAAAGAATTCATTCAGTCTCTCCGCTATTGCCTTGTCGCTTCTTAGTGCCCCTTTAACCCCCCTATCATCTAATGGAGTGGAAGAGTGGCCTAGTGGTTGGGGCAAGGTACTTCAGGCCAGAAGGTCGGGGGTTCAAATCCCACTAGAGAACAGCAACCTTGGGCCAGAAGGACTGGGGTTTCTAGTCCCACAGGTGTTCCTTGTGGTCTTGGGCAAGCCACTTAACCCTCCATAGCCCATGTTCCCTGTAAATATATGTGTAAATAGTTAATATGGTTATCCAAGTTGAGATCCCTGTTATTTGTAATTACAGTGTAATCCCCCCACCATAAAATACCTTGATGTTCCATGTAAACCACACTGATATCAAATAGCGTGGTATATAAGAGAAAAAAATAAATAAATGGACCAACTGACTCTCTCACAGGTTTTTGCTACGAATGTACTTGAAAAAGTCTTTATTTCACATTTTTGCTTTCGCAGCAAGCTTCTTCTCAAATTCTCCCTTTGCCTGCCTTATCAATGCCTTGCATTTGACTTGCCAGTGCTTGTGCTGTTTCCAGGTTTCATCATTTGGCTCTTTTTTCCATTTCCTGAAAGATGCTTTTTTGGCAACAACAGCCTCTCTGACCTCACGTTTAAACCATGCTGGCAGTTTTTTGAATTTCCTTCCACTTTTTTTAAAGCATGGAATACAGCTGGTCTGGGCTTCCAGGATAGTATTTTTCAACAAGACATTTTCTTCCTAGACATTTTCTCTGCCTTTGATTCCATAAATCATCACACTCTCCTTACAAGACCACAAAATATCAACATATATGGCAAAACTTTAGAATGGTTCAAATCATACCTTACAGACAGACAACAGCAGGTCAGAATTGGCACCCTAACTTCTCTCCCATTCACACAATGACAAGGAGTTCCACAGGGGTCTGCCTTGTCAGTCCTGCTCTTCAATTTCTACATGCAACCCATCTGTGAAGTTAAAAACTCACACCACATATCTTATTACATATATACAGATGATATAATGATATACACTCCATTCTCTACAAGATCTCCAGACTACTCAACCATCACCACCTGCTTCAACGATGCCACTCAGTGCCTATCAAACATGAATCTCTCAGTAAACTCTAGCAAAACAGAAATACTTCACATCATTTAAGATCTAAACATCATCCTCCTGACCAGGCATCACAGTTGATCAGAACCTAAACATACTGTTCCACATAAAAAGAACAACAAATATGGCCTACCACAAAATGAGAATTCTTCAAAACCTCTGCCCACTACTCAACATTAGTGACTTTAGATCTGTATCCCAAGCCTTTATCATGCTCCACCTAGATTTCTGAAATATAATATATCAAGGCCCCCCAAAACTTGCTTTATATCCCCTACAAATGGCCCAAAATATGGCTACTAGAATGATTTCTGGTACATCAAGACATGATCATATCATTACAATACTCAGAAATCTACACTGGCTACCTATAGCCTCAAGAGTGAAATATAAAGTCATCATAATAGTCTTCAAAATACTGTACAGCTGTCTCAAATCATTAATAAATAGAGCCCCCGAATCCAGAGCACAAGATCCTGCAACCAAAACCTACTCATGATCCTGGCACTCAAAATGAAATGCAACTAACAGACATGCAACAGGGCTTTTACCCTCTTTGTCCCCTCGATTTGGAATTTGCTGTCTGAACCTCTGCGATCTTCTGAAACACTTCAAGATTTTAGAAAAAGAATTAAAACATACTTATTCACTGAGGACTATGGATATGGCACCAGTGACTAAACATAAAAATGCACCCTGCTAGCATAGAGGCAACACCAGGTCGACCCTCCTCCAATCCTTACCCACCCCAAACATCCCACCCCACCATACACTTATGAGATTTGTAACTTCCTAGTTCTTTGTATTTTGAATTCAATTGAGTTCACCGTGTTCTATACACAGAGTTCACCTTATTGTTACACCCCACAATATTACAAGTTGATTGAACCTAAACAGTTCATTGTAATCCAAACTTAACTGAGTTCACCTTGTTGTTCCATGTAAACGGCTTTGATTACCCAGAAAAGCAGTAAATAAAAAGTGCAAAATAAATAAAATAAATTAATCCAATGTTCCATTTAACGTATAATGGAGGTGAAGAAAGGAATGTGCTTTTGCTCAGTTCCCTTTGAAGCTTTGACTGACTGGACCTTGTGCACAATAAACTGACTTGGACCCTGTCAATTGACTCCTGGATTTATTCATTGACTGTACTTTGCTACAACAGAGGAGCAGCTTGGTAACTAAGATGTCAGGGTTGGATTCCCACTAGCAATCCTTGTGGCCTTGGGCAAGTCACTTAACCCTCCATCGCCTCAGAAGAAAGGCTTGGCAATCTACTTCTGGTCACACTGCCATGAAAACCCAGGTGCTGCTGGGTCAACATTGACTTGAAGACACACATTGTAGTGTCACCCATCCACCAATCTGATCTATGCTATCATTGTGATATAATTTGTACCCTGGTATCTCCTCCTTTCACCAAGTCTCTGGGATGTCGATTAAATCTAAGTGTCCCATCTTAATTTTATACTTCTAGCATTGGTATATAGACATTTCAATGCTTAGCAGTTGACGAAGATAATTTGAGCTCTTTCACCTCTGTCTGCTCTTTACTTAAAGCTAAATGGGCTACTTTTAGCTTTAATGCATAGTCTCTATTGGCATGCCCTAACCTTGTCGTTTTGATAGTATCCTTCAAAAGATACATCATTCTGATTTAGGCTAATCTAGGAATACAGACAAGCTAGATTTTCTAATCTTCTAACCAAAATTTAGGCTTTTTACCACTAGACTGTAGATCTAGAGGACTGTGGCCAGGTAGAACATCTTAGCTGTGCAGATTCTCCTGAATCAGTGAGGAGGCGTTCCACAAGTGTGCTGGAAAATACTGGAACAAGTTGCTTTCAGCCTGCTCAGGCAACAGTTGCTCACTGAATTAACCCCCTAAGGAGAGGGAGGCTTGCAATAGAACAAAGAACACTTAAATTCTATTTGTATGTTTAAGTTAATCCAATGTGGAAAGGACCCTGGAAATTTAAAATTATGCTTTTACTGCAAAATCACGTAGCAAATTTTAAAGGCAAATGTTTACTTCAGTTCCAGGCAGGCAAATATCTAGAATTCAGAGTACCAGGCCAGTAGTAGTCCTTATGGGGTCTATTCCATCCCAAAAATAGCGGGATGGATGTCCCGTTGGGACGTCCATCCCTGCTATTCGCCCACCTGCCGTCCCCATCAAAAGCATCCACGAATGAACGAGGTGTTTGTATGGGGAGGCTTAGATGGGGGCGTTCAAGAGGCGGAGTGAGGATGGAGCATGGGCAATCCATGACCACGGACATACAGGGCTGATTCTGAGATTGGCCCTGTACATCCGAGGCTGGCAAACTGGACGAGGGACAACAGACCCAGACAGCATCAGAAAGGTAAGGGGGTGCAGGGTATTCCCTGCAGCCCGACCCTGGCCATGGAAGGCCAGATCCAGGGTCGGGCTGCGGGGAAAGAAGATTGTGGTTGGCGACCGGTGGATCGTGGCTCCTGAATGGAGCCATGGTGCCATGGTAGTGGGGCGCCATGGCACTGCAGCTCCATTCAGGAGCTCGAATGAGGTAGTCGGACAGGTGGCTGTGCATGTAGGCTGAACAAAATCAGGTCCTGGCCTGTACATACAGGCCCTAGACCCAATTTTGATCCTACTGGGCATGTCTAGCCCCCGCAGGATCAGAATCGTGTCTACCTCTGGGTGTCCTGATTCTGATCGAACGCACAGGGGCCTGGACTCACACATTAGAATGTGCCTCCACATGAACTGAGTACACTCAAATTTTTGATTCAAAAAGGATAGGCTAGGAATACAGACTTGCTAGATTTTCCTAAGCTTCTAACCAAAATTTAGGTTGTTTGCCACTAGACTATAATAGCCCGATATTTGAAAGGCATTTACACAGTTTACAGCCCAGTAAAGCATGTAAGTGGCTTAAACGGGCATATTTGATGATACCTACATGGTTAGTGCCATCGAATATCCCCGTCTATGCCCCCATGCACCCTGATGCTGTCTGGTTAGCTGAGGGCATTCTGGGGTGGAGTGGGGGTGGAGAATGGCAGTAACAGGATAGCAGCAATATTGAGCCGCTGCCCAATTAGTGCTCTCTTAGCCATGGATGCTAACTGGGTAGCGGTCCAATGTCACCGCTACCCGGTTAGGCTGTGCGGCGGTTTTCCCAGGGTGCTCAAACCGGATATTCAATGCTGTCAGCGCGGCTTTGAATATCTGGGGTTAAGGGTGAGTGGGCAAGGCTATGAGCCGGCGAAACGCATAGCTTGCCCAACTCAATATTGGACCCTAAGTCCAGAGGGCTGTGAACAGGTAGAAATTTGCAAAAAAAACATTCTCCTTTGCAGAAGGGTTGTTTTTTTGTTTTTTGCAAATTTTAAGCTTTCCTAAATAGGAACCTACTGCCATAAATACATAATTTACCTTGTATTGAGTTTGGAAAGGTAAGTATGTCTAAAATCCAAATTTGAGTGAGGAAAAGATTTCCAAAGTGAATATTTAACTGTTCATTATGGATGCCACACTATTAGAATATGCAAGATGTTGGTAGGCGGAGCTTGATATCTGGTCAAGATGGACGTGTAAGAGCGGTGCTCTGGAGGGCAAAAGACAAGAATCCTGATTTCTGCAATATTTGATCAAATAGTTCCTACCTACTTGGCTACCATTCGATCCCGGATATGTCGGGCTCCAAGCAGAGGTGGCTAGATTTCAAAGTATCTAAAATACTAGTGTGAAGAGAACCAAGGCGGAACCTCTCTCACCTCACAAGATGGCGGTCATTCGAGATAGTCCTGAGACTTCGCAGTAGATCTTGACTGAGATTCGGGCAGTCAAAGAATTGGTCAAGGCTAATGGAGAATTGCTGTGTGCAATGCAGGAAGATATCAATGGTTTGAGGTCTTCAGTGGAGTCAAACACAGCTCGATTGGAGAAGCTAGAGAAAGTGGTGGCGTCACATGGGGAGAGGCTCGAGGCCATTGAGAAGCAGGCCAAGTTGATATGCTCACTGCTGAGAGAGGTGGAAGATGGCAATAATCGCTCTCAGCGAAACAACACAAGGATGTTCCTGAGGGAGCAGAGGGTCATGACCAATGTTCCCTCTAATTTTCTGTAGGCTGTGTGCGCATAAAATATCAGCTGTGCAGCTTTTGAAGGAAGGTTAAATTTTTGTGCGCCACATAACAACACTCGGAGTTTTATACTTTAAAATTTGACTACACGTCAGAATACAGTATGTACACCACATTGATTGCACTAGAAAATATTGTAAAACTTGTGAAAACTGGAAATACACAACAACTTTTCAATTTTAAGACATCTGTGTTGTTTTCTATCAGAATCAGAACCGTAATTTTTGTGCGCTTTGTTGTAAAGTATGTGCGCTCGCTCGGCGAGGTGTGTGCGCGCGCACACGCGCACAGCTTAGAGGGAACAGTGGTCATGACTTGATATCCTTTCTGCAGACCATGATTCCAGATGTGTTAAAGTTGCATTTCACTATGCCATTCGAGATCGAGTGCGCCCACACAGTGCCTACTCAGTCCATGGCCACAAGCAAGCGTCCACTCCCAATCATCTTGAAAGTTTTGCGTTTTCAGCAAGTGTTGCAAATAATGGCAGCAGCTACAGCACTTACAACTTTGGAATATCAGGGATATAAACTTCTGTTCTTTCCGGACTTTGCGAAGGCGACGGTGGATCGAAGAAGGAGTCTTTTTGTGTTGCATCCACGCTTGGTTCAACTGAAGGCCCATTTTGGACTGCTATATCCTGCCCACATGAAAGTCACGTTGCATAACCAGACCAAGACTTTTGATGATCCCGGAGATCCATGTGCATTTCTGGAGGATAAGGAGTCGGCGGTGATGCAGTGAAGGTTATATTGAATCTTTTATTTGCTACAGTTTTATGGCGCTTGTTATTATGGGCATTCAATTGGTCGGAGGTTGTGTGAAGGCAATTTATCCACACAGAAGCGACATTTAAGCATGTAACACTGCTATTTACTGGGACATTTTACTCTGTCTCATTTGAAGGACATTATCTTTACTTTTAATAAGGGAGGTGGGCAAGAAGCGATGTTCTGAGTATTACAGGAATGTGGAGGTATTGGGTCATTGAGCCTTCCGTGCCTATCTTGTCCTAGTGGGCTCACCCATTAGGTTTTGTGTGTTATATAGCCCCCCTGGCTTTAGGTGGCTTTGGAAAATGTTTTCCTTTTATATTGTCAGTACGCTCTCTTTCAAGATTGGATTCCTGAATGTTAAGGGCATTTATAATTTCTACCAAGAGGAATGTTCTCTTCTGTATGGTAACACAGAAAATACTGACATCTCACTGCTGCAAGAAACACACTTGAATGTAATGGAACTGTTGAAATTTGATATATAGGCCCTACTTATGGTTTTTTTAGCTGCCCATCATAAGAGTAGGGGGATGGCCATCTTAATATGGAAAGTTGTTTCCCCCATGGTTTTAAATTCTATGTGTTGATTTTCCTAGCTTCCAAGTGAATTGTTCTAGTTTTACTGAGTCTACTATCCATGCGGCTTACAGCTAGGTTCATGCTGTAACCTCAATCACCCTTTTGACTTAACGAGCTCTAATTATATACAGTAATGTGGTCATCGGTCTGTTTCTTGGTGGGGTCGTTTTGAAGAAATAAGTTTTGTCTATCACTTCTAAAGTGTATTATATAATAGGAATACTACCAGTTTTCCTTATAAGTAAAGTATATGGTTAAATTGATAGAACTCTTGTTCAGCTTTCATGGAGAAATAACTGTCTAGATTTGCTCGTTGAAAGCTTGAGTTTAATAAGAGGTAGGGGGAGGAGCTTCCCTGATTGTCTGGCCTAATACTATAGTAAAACAACTATGTATGGTCTCTTCTTTGAGTGATATTTCTGTTGATTATAATAGTATGTATTCACTCAACGTATATCTTAAGAGTATGGATGTACTCAGAGCATTTCTGGTGGCTGAACTCCCATACGTTTCAATTAACAAATTTCTTCATATCGCAATAAGGAAGGTCTCCGACTCTACGGCACTGGTTTTTAGACTTCAAATGTGTCTAACATTGGTGCCTGCTCGCATCAATGACCTTCCCCAGTGAATATCTATTCAAATCTTATATTGTGCTTGAAATATTTTATAAAATTATCTCTCGAAATAGATTAATCTTCTTTCAAAGTATGCTTAACTTCTTTCCCACCATTCCTCGGTACCTCTTCCGCGTTTCACTTTTTTCAAGTTTCCTCAGGGGCTTTCATAGCACAAAGCTCAAAATATGATTGATGCTGCATACGTCCTGCTTTCCACAAAAAAACATATTATTATAATTGGCCTAATACTATGGCTTTTGCCAAAGCAAGGTTCACGATCGGTGGAGGGGCCTTTTTCTTTTTTTTCAAATGGCTCCCGATGATCGCATGAGAATGGGAGGCACAGGGTGGGGTGGGCTGTCTTTATCCTTTGAATATCTGATGTCATAGAGAAGAACTATGTACTTTAATTTGCTGTAATTTAGTTTTTCTTTTTATTTGTATTTTGTTGGAAAATATAAATAAAGAAATAAAAAAAAAGAATATACAAGATGTTGAGTTACTTTAACTGAAGAAGTTTTCCCAATGAATATTATATTGTGTTGGGACACTACTACTGTGTGAGGAGTCTTTATTGGAGAAAAAGGATAGAAGTCACCCCTTTGAGAAAATGATTTTCCCCCTGTTGGAAGAACCTTTGGGTTTGGCTTATGGAAGAGTGAGTCAACTCCTGTGGAGTGCACACAGATCTACAGTATGAGGACATAGAAGGGGGTTGCATGTGGAAAATACAACAATATTTAAAAAAAATCAACTTCCGAGGCTGCAAGGGGGGCGGAGCCTGATGTCCAGCGGGATGGTCGCATAACGCTGAGGCTCCCGAGAGGCATATTCAGAATCCTGAATTAACACCGTACATACTTGGAACTTCTTCTCTGATCTTACTGGGGCACATTGGTGAGATGGCGGGGACCAAACCTACGAGCCTGGAATTTGGATCTCCAGCGGCTTCTCACGGCAAACGCTCCAAAACTGAACCTCCGTCCCCGCAGAAGGGGCTGGCCTCGTGCGAGGGCCCCGAAATGCAGCAGGAAATTCTCGCAGAGATTAGAGGGGTCAAAGACCTCATGCAGTCGAACGGTGAAGCACTCCGAGCGCTGCGGGAAGATCTTGGTGTGCTGCAAAGCAAGCTAGAAGGGCTTTCTTCGCGTCAGGACAAAATGGAGAGCATATTGGACTCCCATGCGGCCCGGTTGTCCAAACTCGACAAAGTTGAACGCCAGGTGCGGGCCTTGCAGAAAGAAGTGGAAGATGGCAATAATAGAGCGCGCCGCAACAACATACGACTCGTGGGCATACCGGAGGGAGCGGAATCGGGTGACATGAAAGAGTTTTTATACAAAATCCTCCCTTCCCTGCTCCAAATCACTTTTGTCAAAGATTTGGAGATCGATCGTGCTCATCGTGTACCCACAAGCATAACGCTCAACAGGAAGACCCCGCGGCCTATCATTTTCGACTTTTGAGGTATCAACACGTGGAGCAAATTCTAAGTGCCTCTCGGGCAAAGGGCCATATGGAGTTTGAGAGCCACAAGATCTCCTTCTATCCCGACATGGCTAAACCCACGGTCGACCGCCGAAAGCGCTTTCTGGAATTCCGGCCGAGGCTTCAACAACTACAAGCCCGCTATGGCCTGATGTACCCGGCCAAGCTTCGAGTCACGCTTCACAATCAGACAAGAACATTTGAGGACCCTGATCTACTAGCGGAGTTTTTGGATTCCAAAGAAGCCGACTTGATGCGCTGACTTCTAGAATGTTCCTGCAAGTACTCTCATATCCGCTGTACCTGCCATATTGGATCTGCCGCAGCTCAGCAAAAAGTCTGGCGAGGACAGTTTGTTGTCTTACTTTTGATAATATCTGTGACCCGACTCCATCTACCCACAGTAGCCTCGATGAGTATCAGAGACAGTGTTAATTATGACTCTGGTGTTTCTTTTCTTTTTTTTTATGTCTTTCCATTTCCTCTCTAGGGCCTCCTCCCGCAGACATATGGTCGCCATATTCTTTGGGGGTTTTGCTTCTTCTCTAAGATACTTTGGTACATACTTTTCAATATGGGGTGTATTAGACAGAATACTCGGTGATTATGTCATTGTTGCACAGATTCTGATTATGTTGTATGTTTTCAAGCGCCCTTACCTAAAATGTCTATTACCGATTGATGGCACCATGTAAGATTTTCTCATTGAACGTAAAAGGAATCAATAATCCGATAAAACGGAAGAAAATCCTGAGCTACCTAAGTCATGAAGCTGCGGATCTGATTTTTCTTCAAGAAACGCATTTAAATTCGAAATGAGCAGATACCTCGGAGAGCTATTCCCCATGCCCAAATTCACTCTCGCTTGTCTAAATGGCAGATGCTTAATGATTATGTACAATCTGCTCATTGTTCCAACATGCCTGTATAATGTGCACTCATCATGTTTCAGATCACCGAAAGGTTTTGTAACACAATAATGTACGTACACGCCCGTTTCGGGAATGATTAGTTTTCTAGAGAAGAAGCAGGGGGGAGGGGGGTGGTAGGGGTTTACTTTGGTGTATGTATTACACTTTATGTATCTGTCTTTTAGCTGTATGTCTTCCTTTCCTTTGTTGTTATAAAACGAAAATAAAGGATTAAAAAAAAAAAAAAATCAACTTCCTAAGACAGAAAAAAAAAATGAAAACCTTCCCACTAAAGAACAAGCTGGAAAAACTCACTTTAATCACAGGGAAACAAAAAAAAACCTGCAGAGAAAATAGTAAAATATATTATATCCAGTGAGAAGGGAGTGGGAGCTTTCCCACTCAGCACAACATCACTCCTTTCTCCTAATAAGCATCTATTCATCTCCCTCACCCAACAATTAGGAACACATCCTGCCTCTCTCAACAGGCATCTACCTTGACACATCAGAAACATCAATATGACATCATACGTATGCCTCCCCCCAACTCTTGCTTCATCACATAGTGAACTTCCTTCCCCAAAAGAAATTCCCCAAAGGAATCTTCCTCACTGCTTCTCACACAGAACATCCCGAGTGCAGCAGGAACATCCCATGTTATCCAAGTTTGTGCTCCTGTTCTCTGTAAAACTGAACAGCTTGTTGTTCTGGTCATTTTGTTATAATGTAAACTGCGCTGATATCGAATAGTGCGGTATATAAGAAATTGTAATGAATAAAATAAATAAATAATCCCTCTCTCATGCCTAGCTGGTCCCCACCCATCTGGGCCCAGAACTTAGTCTGGAGGTACAGGATCTCCGTGAACCTACACCATATACACTGCTAGGAGACATTTCACCATATATTAAAGCTAAGGGAAAAAAATTAGGAAAATTATTACAATGTCTTTGATCTCACCCATATTCTTGTTACAAATCAGGGACAGTGCGCACATTTGTAAGAATTTGACAATGAGCCTGATGTCTTAATTTGATCTCAAAACTAAGCAGGGTCAGGCCTGGCTAGTACTTGGATGGGTGACCACCCTGGAATACCAGGTGCTGTGGACTTGCTCTGCAGAAGGAAGGCCTGACAATAGTACTTGCCAAGAAAACCCAGGGGCTGGGTGCAGGGCCGGCCCGTCCATTGAGCGAGAATGTTTTTTGCACAGGGCCCCGCGTTTCAGGGGCCCCGCGCAAAGAACATTCCGCTTTAAAAGTAGAATTTAAAAAAAAAAAAGCTGGCTGCTGCCGCGGCAGTAGCAGCAACATCGCATGTCCCGCGGGGCCCCCCCTCCTGCCCGGCAGATCCCTTCCTGCTTGCCTGCCTGCTTGTCAGTTCTTCTCCGCTTTGGCTTAGAGCCGCGAAGGGAGAGTTTCTCCCTCGTGACTCTGTTAAGCTCGCCGGGGCTTATGGGAAATTTCCCATAAGCCCCAGCGAGCTTAACAGAGTCGTGAGGGAGAAGCTCTCCCTTTGCGGCTCTGAAAGCTGAAGCGGAGAAGAGCTGACAAGCAGGCAGGCAAGCAGGAAGGGATCTGCCGGGCAGGGGGGGGGGCCCCCGCAGGACATGCGATGTTGCTGCTACCGCCGTGGCAGCAGCCAGCTTTTTTTTTAAGGGTTAATTTTCCCGGGGGGGGGGAGTAGCACTTGATGTGGGCAGGGGGGGGGGGAGAGTAGCACTTGATGTGGGCAGGGGGGGATAGTAGCACGTGAGGGGGGTGGGGGGGGGGAGATTAGCAATTTATGTGGGCGGGGGTGGGGGGGAGAGTAGCACTTGATGGGGGTGGGGGGGGGAGAGTAGCACTTGATGTGGGCAGGGGGGGGAGAGTAGCACTTGATGTGGGCTGGGGGGAGTAGGACTTGAGGTGGGCTGATGTGGTTAGGACCGTGATGTGCTGTGGGCTGATGGGGGGGGGGGTTAGGACTGGAAATGGGCTGATGGGGGGGGGGTTAGGACTTTAGGTGGGCTGAGGAGGTTAGTACTGTTAATTTGCTATGGGCTGATGGGGGGAGGGGTAAGGACTGGTAATGTGCTGTGGACTGATGGGGGGGTCAGGACTGGAAATGGGCTGATGTGGACTTGAGGTGTGCTGATGGGGTTAGGACTGGTAATGTGCTGTGGGCTGATGGTGGGTTAGGACTGGTAATGGTCTATGGGGGGGGCTAGCACTGGAAATGGGCTGATGGGGGGTTAGGACTTGAGGTGGGCTGATGGGGTTAGGACTGGTAATGTGCTATGGGCTGATGGGGGTTAGGGCTGGTAATGGTTGGGGGGGTTGCTAGGACTGGAAATGGGCTGAGTGGAAGGGGAGGTTTGAACTGCAAATAGCTGATGGGGAGGGGGCCTTGGAATGGAAATGCGCTGAGTGGAAGGGGGACTTGATCTGCAAATAGCTGATGGGGAGGGGGCTTGGAATGGAAATGGGCTGTGAGAGGAGGGAGCTAGGACTGGAAATGGGCTGAGTGGGGGGGGGGAGTTGGACAGGAAATGGGCTGATGGAGGGGCTAGGATAGGACTGAAAATGGGCTGTTGGTGGGAGCTAAGATTGGAAATGGGCTGTGGTGGGGGGGCTTGCATTGAAATGGACTCATGGAGGGGCTAGAACTGGAAGTAGGCTCATAGGTGGCTTGGATTGAAATGGGCTGAGTGGAGGGGAGCTAGGATTTGACATGGGCTGATGATGGGGCTAGAGAAGGACTAGAAATGGGCTGATGGGGGGCTGGGATTGGAAATGAGCCGATGGAGGGACTCAGATAGGACTGGAAATGGATAGGGGAGCTAGGATTGGAAATGGGCTGATGGGGGGCTAGGACTGGAAATGGGCTGATGCGGGGACTAGAAGGGAGCAGATGCTGGTTGGGGCTGGAACTAGAAGGGAGCTGATTTTGGGGGAGGATTAGAATGGGATGGGGCTGGGAGAGTGAAATGGAACGGGGAAAAATATTTTGTGTGGGAGGGAAGAAAAATCTACAATTGGCCGGGTATTAGGAGAGTATGTGGGGATTGAGGATGGAGGGGTAAAATTTGAGTGGATGAAATAGGAATGAGGAAAGAGCAAAAGGAGAAAGATTAGTATGTTAAAGCAGATGTAGAGAGAGAATGGAAAAAAAACTAGAAGAAAGGACAGATGGACAGCAGATGATGGAGAGTTAACAGAAGACACAAAGAAACCAGAAGAAAGTGGCTGGAGCAATTGCAACTGAAAAAAAATGCACAAAAGGTAGAAAAATATCTCTTTATTTTGAATTTATTAACTGGAATATGTCAGCTCTGGGAAATGTGCATCATTAACGTCTATGCTTTGTTTAGTACAAGAGGAAATTAATTTATAGTTGTATTTCTACAGTGTTGCTGTACATTCTAAGTTGGCTTTTGGGGTTCCCATTTTAATTATTATCTTCCTGTTTCTAAATTGTGATTTCTTGTTTGGTGATGGTCTATATTCTGCATGTGTAACTGAGCTGAGGTATTCTGTTTATGTAATTTCTATTTGACATTGCCACTTGTTCTCTTTCCCCAGTAGGTCATGTATTGTTATTCTCTGAAATGTATTGGTTTAATATTTGCAGTGTTGCCTTTTGATAGGTAGGGTCTGGTGCTTTGTGAGTCCTGGTAGTGCTGTTATGATACGGCGGGTTTGCTATGGGTTCTAAATGACCAACAGACTTAGAGAAACATTCACACATACATATTTTTATTGGAACTCACACCTTGAAGGACAATCCTCGTAGCGTGCTGTTCCCTTTTATTCTTTATATAGGGACGCAACCCTAGCATGCGTTCAAAGGGGATATCTACCCCTCAACATCAACCAGTTAACATTCTTTCTTCAGGAAAAACCCTCTTAGAAGCCACTTATCTGAATGGAGAGTTTCCACAGTTCATAGGCAACTCGGCGTCTTCCCCAGTTCATAGATAGACTCAACGTCCACTCCTGATGGTAAATGGAGAAGTCCCTTTATCAGCCGCCGATACTGGGTAAAACCCAACACCTCCAAATCAATGTAACCAACAGGGAAGGTCATCCGTTATGACTTCTGAGACTTATTCAATTAGCAACCATACGAGAGTCTCCCCTCATTTTCTGTCATTTTCAGACTCTCGTATGATTGCTACTTGAATAGAGTCTATCTATGAGCTGGGGAAAACACCGAGTTGCCTATGAACTGTGGAAAGTCTCCGTTCAGATAAGTGGCTTCTAAGAGGGTTTTTCCTGAATGAAAGAATGTTAACTGGTTGATGTTGAGGGATAGATATCCCCTTTGAACGCATGTTAGGGTTGCGTCCCTATATAAAGAATAAAAGGGAACAGCACGCCACGAGAAGGATTGTCCTTCAAAGTGTGAGTTCCAACAAAAATATGTATGTGTGAATGTTTCTCTAAGTCTGTTGGTTATATATGTGGGAGACATACGAGATTCAGGATTTAGAATGGGTTCTAAATGGGCAGTGTTTGTAGTAGTTCCTAATGTGCCTGACGGTTGGCACTGGATTATAGTAATGTAGAAATCTTTTAGTCTTTCTTTATCCATACACTCATTAAGAGGCATGTTTACTAAAAGTTAGTGCATGGTAACATTATGCAAATATGTATGCAAATGAGGTCCCTTATGCAAATGAGGCCCCGCACCGAGTCTCTGCACATGGCCCCGCACCCCCCTTGGGCCGCCCCTGGCTGGGTGGCTAGGAGTCATCCTGGACTCAGCAGCACACACTTTCACTTTTTACCACATGAAGACTTCTGCGATGGCCTCTATAGCTACCATGGCAAACTAATATTACACAGCCTCCTTCTCTCCCACCTCCGATGCTGAATCAGAATAAATGATCTTGAGGTTAAAGGCCGTGCAACACTGCAGTAATTCCCTCATCAACATTCTTGATGAGTTGGGGGTTTATTGGCAGTTTGAGTTTGCAATACATTTGCCTGTTTACAACATATATTCAGTTTTTGAGGGATAAAAAGTAAAGAACATTAATAACAATATCAGGGCAGCACCAAACTCATGATAAGGCAGAACAGAGGACACAATTAAAACAACTCCATCTTCTTTTAGAGTCACTGTCCTAGAACAGCATAATAAGATTTCTAATATTTCAAGTCAGCAATAAAAAAAAAACCCAACCCAGAGCATCATCCTAGAAAATTCAATCATCGGAAGCATGGCCCAAATCCTCTTTCTCCCATAATGTTTATTTGTATATTTATTTTTAGTGTTACATGTAAGAATAGAGGAATGTAAGATACTTCAATTTCAATTCCAGAATCATGTTTAATGAGACTTGAAATGGGCTGAACGGTGCCTGAACAAGAAGATAGGGCTATATTGGTGGTCCTTAATTATCAAACCTGCGCTTGGTTCTCAACCATTTCTATCATATCTCTGGGGGAAAGAGGGCACATTCTCCATCTTTTAACAAGGGTACCAATCTGTGTATAGTTTTTTTACTAAACTGAATGCAAATAACTCATGGGAGACTCAATGGTTAAAAAAAGCTGATAGAGATGGTGCAGGGAAAAGAAATTTCTACACGGCAAAACTCATTTGATTTCAGCCTGGATACTTTGGTATCTGGGAGGTCGAATAAGAAAGTAGATTTTGATCATTTTAACTACTGCATTTCTAAATTCGTTTTTGCATTATTTCTGAATTATTCGTATGTGAGGGTCAACAATAAAATCATGACTTAAGCGTCTGTCTACAAATCAAGTACTGTGTGATTTAGCCGATAGCAACTGTTAGAGCACACCCAAGGTAATTGTTTGGGACAGGGAATGGGGGGATTTTGGGTGAGGGCTGCACACAGCAGCTAGTACTTAGAACTTTGCTGCAAGTTGTCACTTGTCCAGATAAGCATGGGTACACTAATCACCTCCTAAATAGGAACACTGTCATACCACATGGTAAAATCCCTTTCTGAAGATCCACCTGGATACTCCCAGACACCAGAGTATGACACAGTGTTGAATGTTGCTTTGAGAAAGCCGCTGCCGCCATCGTGGCAAAACCATTGGCCGCGTAGCACAGCAGATTGGACATCAAAGTGTCAATTATTGCATTTCATAGCTCAGGTTGTGAAGCGTTAATACCACAAAATTACTATTAACTTTGATGCTAGTTACATCATTGCAGGTTATGTACAAAGTTATGCTCACATGTTTGGAAGGTATTGTTGAAAGAAATTCTTGAAATGAGAGTTTTTTTGTGAAAACTATTGTTTGATAAGTTGCGGTGCTACATTTCTTTTGCATTCGCAGCACTCTAGCATGTTAGAGGGAACAACGATGATGTAAATCTGGTGGTTTGCCATACATTTGGAGTCTGTAATTTCATCTGTTGAACTCCAACAATGCTTAAAGTCAAGGTGTAAAAAGTAATTGGAATGAATACGAAGAGAGATCTCCTGACTGAGGCCATTTTAAAAGGTCCATTATTTTTGGTTTCTGGTGATTTTCCGAACAATTATCAAGCAGGCGTTGTCCTTCGCACGTACGATTAACTGCAAAATGTTACCACACTTTTGTAAACAGGCGGTTCTTTAATCGTGGTCTTCGTTTTCAGAGATACTGATTTTTAATCTGTTTCTGCCACATAAAGAAATGGATGTACAAATGAGAGCAGCAACAGTCATGCCAACATATTTGCACTGCAAATCCCGTTTTGAAGCTACCCTTGCGTTCTCACTTTCTGCTCAGCAACAAACCGTACGCCCTGCAGTTGAACATGGGAATGGATAGGATTCAGTAATGAGATCATGGTGACCGTCTGATACAAACAATGCCCTGCGATTTCTGACTTCTAGTCTCTTCCACACCGCTCACTACCAGGAACAAAACCTGCCATTTCTTCATGCTTCAGTTTACTCAACAATAAAAGCAAAATCACTTTGCTTTAATCATTTTCCTTTCAAAAGCTGACATGAAATGCATCTAGCCAAATGCTGACTACCAGAGGCTTTTTTTTTAAATTTTTTAACAGGGCAAGGGTAAAAAGAATAGTCTCTAAGGGATGTACTGTACTTATGAAATGATGATATCCTGGAGTATGTAGGGGAGAGGTTCAGGAATAGATTATAACTGCAAAGGACTAGCAATCTAATAGATGGCTGCCTCTTTGGGTTTTTTTTTCTATTTTGAGTACCGTCTTGACCTAATTTGAAATATCATTTTTCTCAAAGCAAACATAGCCTGTATTTTATCTGTAATGTGTAAACTTATTTAGAAACAGTTTTAAACTGCATGACTCTTCAAACTTCCAATCAATAAAGATAAAGCTATTGCAGGTATGGAAACCCTATTTAGAGGATTTTTGTTAACAAGCACTTACATGCAAGAAGCAATACTTAGTAGTAAGTTATGTTTACTACAGTAGTTTCCAAGCCTGTCCTGAAAATCCAACTAAGGACCCTTTCTCTTTTTCTGTTTATTGATCATGTGCTAAGAGCTCTGCACATGCAAACTTGGGTCTCAAAAAAATTTCCAGCAGATGTTTAGTTAATGATTTTGTAGGAAAAAAATAGTCACACCTTGTGTAAAAGAAATTCTGGTGGGAGGAAGTGACATCAGCTCACCAGACGGTCGGCTGAGTGCCGAGCTCTGCTGAGTTCCCTTAAAAAAAAAAGTATTAATCTGCCTCCCAAACATTAGAATTAATCCCTGAGAGTAGCGATGAGTGGGGAGAAGGGTGAGTGTCCAACTGGAATGTCCACGAGGCACAAAACCATTGATCTATGCGACTTTGTGTGCCAGGCAGGAAAATACAGTATGACGATTGCTACATTTGGGCAGAGTGCCCAGGCAGAACAATTTCATGCTAAATGGAGTGTCTATGAAAGATGGCGGCAGTAAAGGGTGGACAAATGAGATGTATGTTAAAGGCAGACAGAAGGGTGGGTGGGGAGGGAAAGGGAAATAATGAAAGAAAACTTGTTCTTTTATGGAGGTGTCGTAATGTAAATGTTGTAATTTGTTCAATAAAAACTTAAAATTAAAAAAAAAAAATCTTCTCCATCAGCGATGAACTTATTGATTTTGCCAATTATCAGGATCTTTGTCGTCTTTACATTAAGATGCAGGCCCATTTTAAGACTATGTTCCTTGATCTTGAGAAGCAAATGCTTCAGATCGTCTTCACTTTCAGCCAATAATGTGGTATCATCAGCATACTGAAGGTTGTTGATGAGTCTTCCACCAGTCTTCACACCTTGGTTGTCTTCATACAGTCCTGTTTCTCTGATGATTTGTTCTCAATATAAATTAAACAGATATGAGGAAAGTATGCAGCCTTGTCATACACCTTTGTTGATTTTAAAGGATTCTATTTCTCCTACTTCTGCACAACTTGTTACTTCTTGATCAATGTAAAGGTTGTGCAAGAGAATGATCAGATAAGAACATAAGAACGTAAAAAAATAAGAAATGCCATACTGGGTCAGACTAAGGTCCATCAAGCCCAGTATCCTGTTTCCAACAGTGGCCAATCTAGGTCATACGTACCTAGCAGTATCCCCAAAAGACACAGGCTCCACAATGCTTGTATTGGGTCAAGCATCGATATCCTGGGTCCCTTTTTAATAATGGTTTAGGGACCTTTCCTCCAGGAACTTGTCCAAACCTTTTTTAAACCCAGCTACACTAACAGCTCTTACTACATCCTCTGGTAACAAATTCCAGAGTGTGATTACACGTTGCGTGAAAAAAATATTTTCTCTTATTTGTCTTAAATAGTTTACCCTGTAGCTTCATGGCATGTCCCCTAGTCTTTCTATATTATGATAGCGTAAACAATTGATCTATGTTTACTCGTTCCACTCCATTCATTAATTTATAGACCTCTATCATATCTCCCCTCAGCGGTCTCTTTTCCAGGTTGAAGAGCCCTAACCGTTGTAGCCTCTCTTCAAAGGAGTAGCCTTCCATCCCCTTTACCATTTTGGTGGCTCTTCTCTGTACCTTTTCTAATAACGCTATATCCTTTTTAAGATACGTCAACCAGAATTGCACACAACATTCAAGGTGCGGTCATACCATGGAATGATAATATCCTTTGTTTTATTTTCCATTCCTTTCCTTATGATACCTAGCATTCTATTTGCTTTCTTGGCCGCCGCTGCACACTGGGCGGAGGGTTTTAACATGTTATCCATGATGACTCCTAAATCTTTTTCCTGGGTGGTGGTTCCCAATGTGGAACCTTGCAACATGTAACCATAGTGTGGATTGTTCTTTCCTAGGTGCATAACTTTGCACTTGTCCACATTAAATTTCATCTGCCATTTGGATGCCCAGTCTTCCAATTTATCCAGATCCTCCTGCAGTTTTCCACAGTCCTCTTGGGTTTTAACAACTTTAAACAGTTTTGTGTCGTCTCCAAATTTGATAACCTCACTCGTTATTCCCTTTTCCAGGTCATTTATGAATATGTCAAAAAGTAGTAGACCCAGTACAGATCCCTGGGGTACTCCACTATTCACCTTTTTCCATAAACCATTATTAAAGAGGACTCAGGAAAGCCACTGCTTGCCCCAAAGGAATGGAGGTGTAGCCTAATGTTTAGTGCATTGGCTTGGGAACCAAGGGGCCATCGTTCAAGTCCCACCAGCACTCCTTGTGGCCTTGGGCAAGTCACTTAACCCTCCATTGCCTCAGAAGTATATAAGTTATCAATGACCCTGTTTAATGTACATTACCAAGTTTAAGTTATGATGTAAACCACTTTGATTAAATGATAAATCAGTATAAAATACCTGTTAAATAAATAAATAAATAAATACAAGCACTGTGTGTCATTTTGAGAAAGTGCTAGGTACTTGTGACCTGGATTGGCCACTGTTGGAAAGAGGACACTGTTGGAAAGAGGACACTGGGCTTGATGGATCTTGGACTGACCCAGAATAGCATATCTTATGTTCTTATGTTAAATAGAGCTCTTCACAGCCACACCACACTTATGCCTAAAACAACTTTTTTGTCGGACATTATAATAAGGTGGCTATGTTCATCTACCTCCATTCTCAGTCCATTTTATTCTTATTCAAAGTGATCATGCATGTAAATGTCCTCTAAAATATGAATTTATGGTACCTACATAAAATACTAGGCTCTGCTTCAGGGTAACATAGATACAACTAATATCAAAATTACTCATCTCTTTAGTGTAGTAGATCAATTCTTGCGATTTTCTTTTCACAAGAAATGGTATCAATCCTCTTCACCGTAACTTGAAAAATTCAAAGCAAATCTTAATACATTGTTACATGTAACTGATGTTTGATATAAAGAAGTTATCAAGCAAGTACCCTGATGAATAATGGAAATATCTAGGAAAGAAATGTGCTTCTGATGTGAATACTCGTACATTCAGATTGCAAATTAACTTTCCTGGTATTAAGCCAGTTTTTAAAAGCTTATAAAGAAATTTGATCCCCTTGCCACAAATACATAACATCATCCAGATATCTTCTCTAGAGATGGACATGAGCCATAAGGGTTGAATTATACAAAAATTCATTCTCAAATGTAGCCATATAAAGAGTTGCTATTGTGGGGGCTGCAGTGGCCCCCTTGGCTACCCCATATGTTTTTTAAAACTTTTATTTTTATTGATTATATCAAATTATGGATTCATAACAAGTATATCAAGTTGTAGATAATTACATAGTAACCTAGTAGCATAGTATATGATGGCTGATAAAGACGAGTATGGTCCATCTAGTCTGCCCGGCAAGGAGTCAAGAGTAGGCGGATCCAATGATTCCCTGAAAACAGCAACCAACTGCGATCATTGTACAAGGCTCCTGCCGAGCCTTCTCAACAATCGCAGAAGGATAACCTTGATTACAAAAGGCCTGTGCTAACCTCGCAGATTGGTTCTTAAACTCCAACATAGAACTGCAATTCCTATGATAACGAAGAAATTGTGAAAACTGTAATCCCTCTTTCAATGAAACAGGGTGGGCACTAGTATAATGTAAAAATGCATTGTGATCCATCGATTTTTTTTATACACCAAAGTACAGAAGCCCATCCCAATCCTCACAACTTCTACATCCAAAAAGAAACAGATTTAGCATCATACGTTCAAGAGAAAACCAAAACCATTCAATCTATGAATAAACTGTAACAAAGCCTCCTCCAGCCCAGACCAGATAACAAATACGTGGACAAAAATGACCGACCACAAATATGTTGAGGCCATGAGGCTTTAAAATAAGCCATATACAAATTTGCAACCGACGGCACCAACATAAGCCCCATCACAATCCCACACACCATTATAACAAAAAATTGATTCACATAAAACTATGCGAGCTAATGCCATAAGAAATTCCAATAAACCTGGACTAATATCCCTTCTCTTCTAAGGCCCCTGCAATCACTGTAAAAGTACTTGACTGGGTTATATTCATATTAACTGCTGCAATATCTAAAGTTGCCAAGATACATTCCGAATCCTCACCAGTCAATTGCATATCTGACAACAATGTGAGAAAATGGGTAGTATCTTTAATAAATGATGGAATCAATGGTATTAATGGTTGCAAAAAAGTGTCCAAGTAGATGGATAGAGGTTCCAATATAGAACCAATAGAAGAAACTATTGGAGCAACCAAACTTTTATGAATCTTTGGAAGAATATAAAATTAACGCACCTGGAGATGTACATTCAGAAATCACAATTCCTTCTTATCTATCAACTTGCTCTCCAATGCTTCCCATGTTAATTTACGAATCATGGCACTCAACCACTCGGTCAGATCTTCCTCCACCTGGCGATAAGTGACCGTATTGGATAGCTGTCATATAATCTCCTGATGGTAATAATAAAACCACTATCGTTCCCCCTTTATCAGCCTGATGAATCACGATGTCAGTCACCTCCTTCAACTGACACAAAGCCATGCATTCTTCATGTGATAAAACATTCAAAAATGTTCTCTGATGTGATTGTTCCAAACGGAGAATATCCCGCAACACCAAATCACGGAACACCTCCGGCTCTATATGCCTTATGATGAAGACCATTGACCATTTTAACAGTGGTTCCTTGAACCAACTCCATCTGGTTTATATCTTTTTGAAGCTGTGGTCTCCAGAATTGCACCCAGTCCTTCAAATTAGGGATGCACATTCGAGAGCATGAATTGAATGTCTAAAAATATAACGTGTGTGCAAATCACTTGTACAAATTAACTCATGCAAAACCCATTTGCATGCTTAAAATGTTCTTGGCTGCATACAGGAAATATTTGAAACCAACCAAAATAGATGCCCAAAAATTGAGAAATATTCATTTTAAATGAAAACCAATTTCTTTTGCCCATGCACACCCTTAGTCCCAGTGAGGTTTCACCAGAGGTTTATACAGAGGCACTATCACCTCTTTTCCTGCTGGTCACTCCTCTCCCATTGCATGAAAACATATTTCTGGCTTTTTCTATCATCTCAACTATATGTTTGACCTCTGTATAATCATTAGATATGATCACCTCTAGATTCACAGGTGTTAATGGAGTTTCTATGGTACCTGCTTTCCCTAAGCACGCCAAATGTCATGTTTCTGGCTATAGGGGTTTCTCATTTTCTCTTACTGTACATATATACTTTTCTGGTAGCTACTGTTCAGCATGTTTGCCATTTTGTGCTCAGTAACTATAAAAACAGAACTTGAGTGATTCATACCCAAAGTGTCTAAGATGATCGGTCTCTTTAATTGGAGTAAATAATAATCAGCTATCACTTAGGGAGCAATGAGAGACTTTACCTGAAGGCTAACATTATAGTTTGTATTACATAATATAGCGGGCACATTGCTCTTACAATCAATGTTCATATTTATTCTATTGTTGACTGTGCTGGTAATTAAAACAGGTACAGAGCATAAATTTAATTTCACTTACTAGATATTTTACCAGCCCTTACAAAAAGCCCAAGGCAGCATACAACAAGACAGATGTAATCAAAAACATACATCTTAAAACAATTAAATAACAGCAGAAACTGCAGCAAAATCATAGCATCCTTGAGCCATCACAAAGAACTTACTCAGCTACCCTGGGGAAATAAAGAAGTTTTTGCTGCCCTCCTAAAGTCCATAAGATCGTTAATAAAAAGAATGGTTAACGGAAGGCCATTCCACATAAATAGTAGTGAACATGGCAGTACCCTGGCCAGCATTCTTACTGAGCAAAACAAATTTGCCCTAGGGATCTTAAACAATAGAGTATCTTGAACAAGTGATCCGAGAAAGGGTATGTTCCTGCAGATGAACCGACAAATATTTAGGACACAATTGGTGAAGAATCCTAAAAGCCATAGTTGATAACTTAAACTTAGTGCATTGAACAATGGGTAACCAATGAAGGGATTCCAATATAGTATCATCATCCCTAGGTCCAGCTCCCAGCAGGTGCTTGGTGGCTGTGTTTTGAAAGTTCTGTAACTGACCTAAAAACTCTGACAGGAAGGCCCAGATACAGAGCATTACAATATTCCAAATTCATAAGGATCAATGATTGCACAAGAGGTGCCAAGTATTGATCAAAAATGCATATACCTTTCTCAATTGCTCTTGATAAAAGAAGTGCATCTTCACACCTTAGAAATTTATGACTGCAATATCAGTGAACTGTCTAGCTCAAACCCCAAACTTGATACCTGATCCTTCACTACCAACAGAACCCCCCCGCCAGAACAGAGAAGGTTGTGTATGAGAGATATGAATGATTTACCCAAAGCATCTTCATTTTCTAACAAGACATAAAGATCAAGCTTATCAAACACTGCAGAAAGATCCAGCAGCAACACCGTCCCCTTGATCCAAATAAGATAGCAAGTCCTCATATATCACCAGTAAGGCTGTGTCCTTGCTACGAGAGCACCAATATCTAGCACCGAATGGGAAATCTTGGAAGGCAGAGTGCTTCAAGAACAGAAAACTTGAGCATAGAATATAGAATGGATGAAACAAGGAGCTGCGTAAGCATTTCACGGTATCTCGTTTCCTTCTGTGATTCGAACAATGTATTATGTACTGAACAATGGCAGGCAGCTTTCACAGTGCTTATGATCCCCAGGACCATTGCAAGTGCATGAGGAGCCCTAACAGAATCTCACCCGAACCTGAGATTTTGGTAATTAAATTCAACAATTAGGATCATCCTCACACTGCCCCCCTCAGCAATCCTGTAAAAATGCAGAATTGGATAGAATACTCTTAAATAGTCAACTTTATTGTGTAGGTAAGTAAAAGAGTTTCTGCGACTCTGTCTGTTGTTTTTGCTTTGACTGTCGCTGCTCTCTGCCAATCCCCAGACGCTGCTGCTCTAGGCGACTGCTTAGTCTCGTCTAATGATTGGGCCGGACCTGATTGCGCCACATCGTCTTCTGACTGACTTCAGATTTCAACTGAATTGAACTGAACTGAACCGGCCCATTTCTCAATAGGAAATGAAAAGAAATGATGATATGTATCATGGATCATCATGTGCTGCCCTGTCTTTGGCATTTGATCAAATAAAATTGGATGAATTATTCAAAAGATATTAGATATGGACATGTTTATATGATGGCCTTATTTACCTGCTTCCATTATGACGATCCTGTAAGGTCAGTTTTCCTTGTAGGAAACTAGGGTGTAGATATTAAGTGGTTTCTACTGTAGACTGTACCAGAACTGTATGGATTTTGCGAGTTACACAGAGTCTAAATCTCCCTGATCTTCTGAAAGATAGGATGCATCTCACATCTCCTGTCTCACAAATCCATAGCTGCTACAAGGAGACTCTTGGAGGCGGCATTTCAGAAAAGATGTCCAAGTGCAATCTGGAACATCTAAGCTACAAAGTCTGAACAAAAATCAGGCACGTCCAAGTGCAGACATCATTTCCCAAACATGGACGTGTCGGATATGGATGTCTACAGGGGCATCTACATAGATATCCCCAGAATCCTTTGCCAGTACCTGGATGTCTAGGAATAGCCTAATGGTTAAAGAACTGGCTTAGGGGCAGAAAAGCCAGGGTTCAAATTCCACAGCCAAAATCATTTGAAACTGTGCTAGATGATAGAGTGCTGTCTTCTCTACACTCTTTGGATATTTTGAGCCAAAACAAAGACTTTTTAGATGTTTGTTTATGCCTGGAGCAGATTGAAACTTAGACATGATTACTGAGATCAGGCAATGTCGTCCTGGTTCCTAGGATGCCTCCATTCCCCCATTCAGATTTGGACGTCCACAGACCCAGCTTCTAAAATGGTTCTGGATATATCTCCATCAGGGCTGGCACAAGGATTAAAGACCCCAAAGGCAAGCCTTCCATCCTATTGTTCCCCGTGGGACCCCATTACTTCCACTAACACCCCACTCTGCGGCCTGCAGCAGCAGCAGCAATAGCCCCCAAACTGTGATGCAATGCTTACTAACAGTCCAACACTGCATCACAGTTTCCTCCTGTGCACAATGTGCCATTTATGCCCCCCTCCGATGCCCCTTCCAGTTTCAGAGGGGACGGAAATGTCATATTGTGTAGAGGAAGAATCTGCGATGCAGCATCAGAGCATTAGTAAGCGCTGTATTGCAGTTTGCGGGCTATTGCCAGCACTGCAGGCTCTGGAGAGGGTCTTCAGTGGTGGCAATGGATGACCACTGAGGTTCAGTGCCCTAGGTGACCGCCTAGTTTGCCTAGTGGTAGTGCTGGCCCTGGTCTCTATGCCAATTTTCAGATGCCTAAGGGATGAATTTTTTTTTGTGCCATCAAGTCAGTGCTGATTCCTAGCAACCCAGCTGCCTCTGGGTTTTCTTGGCAATGTGTCACCAGAAGTAGATTGCCAGGCCTTTTCTTCTGAGGCAATGGAGGGTAAAGCGATTTGCCCAGTGTCATAAAGAATGCCAACGGGAACCAAACTCTTGATCATCTGGGCAATAGGCAGATGCTCTAACCACTAGACTACTCCTCCGCTTAAAGGGTGACTAGGGCTTTCAAAATGACCCCCTTGGTTGTTAAGACGGCCAAAGAAATGGCACCACAGAACACAGACAGCTGCTCTGTTCTCCACTTCTCATTCTGTTCTCCTTCTTGCTCTCCCCTGTTGCAGAAATGGCATTTGTTAAGAGAGATATAGCAGGAAGATGTAAATATGTTCCTAATATGTATGCATTAAATACAAGTGCATGACATCATGCATGGCCACTAGTTGCTGACACATCCTAATAAGAGAAGATGTATCAAATGGAGAGCGCAAGGTTTCATTTGGCAGGAGGGAGGAAGGAGGTGACTTCTGCAAGTATTCGTAACCCTGTTCAATAATTTACAAATCAATTAAAATGTCATTATTATACTCCATTACCACTTAGCCTCTGTGATATTTAAAGGTCACACAGCAGCTATTTCTGAGGACAGCTATTAGTCGCTACATGAAAATCGTATATTCATTCTCTAATGTTACAGTGTCAGTACAATTTGTGTTTCTACTCAATTACACTCATCAATAACAATAGGGAGATAGATTTTTCTTGACAAGGGTGTCTGCTAACAGTGGGAAGTGGTTTGGACCTTGATATGGCATAAAAGCCTCAACAAGTTTATGCTGGTGCTCTTGCACCTGATTAAATGTGTTCACTGAATATAATATCCCACAAGGAAATGAATGACCTTGTAACTTATTGTGATCATGCTCCCATGAGAGGCTCTCAGATGTGTCCAGTTTCTCTGTGCCTCTGATTTCACAAACCTGTTTTATTGCTCACACGTTTGCATCTTTGTGAGATTTTAGAGTGTGTGAATAGGCTTTCTTTAAAGAACTTGCCAAATTTTACTGAATGCTGGAAAATATTTTGTGAAGAACACTGCATTTTTATGTTCTTTAAGAAAGCCTGAGTTTCTCTACAACTCCATTTGCTAACAGTCTGAATCGTTTAAAGTGACACAGCTCTATCTTGGAAGCAAAAATTTACATAAGCGCGATCCTGCTGAATTCAGGTGCTTCAGCTATGGGTCTGGTCGCAGCATTAGAAATTTAAAAAAAAAATCTTCTGTCAACAGTGGATCTGGGATAATGCCATCGTTCAGAGCCATCTGACTCTCCTTGTATCTGGGCCAGTATCCAGTTTGCTTAGGTTGTTAATCTGTCTGAACCCTCCTTGTGTTCTGGGATGCGATTGACTCCTGCACAATCATGTCTTCATTCCGTAGCACATATGATTCCAGGCGGATCTGTGCATGATAAAGAATATTGTCGAAGATGAAAAATATTCAACAAGGTTCAAATTTCTGTCTCAAGGTTTATGCCAGCCAAGATGGAATGACCAACCTTGCTGCGCTGGAAATATGTATAATTTATGAAGGGACATATGGCTCATGATAAATGGAATCAAACTCAATTACTCTTGGACTCTGCCTAGCCGAGCTGAAAAGCCAGGCATTATGTTGTCATCAGTGTTGTTAATAACCAATCCTAGCCCCATAAACAGGCACAGGGATGCCATTTAACTAATTCCTTTTTATTATATAGTATATCTGCCGTTCTGCTGGTGGTTTTATGATTCATCTTTAATAATTTTGTTCTCCGCGTTTAGGGGCGCCTTCCAAATTGAGATATTTGAAAACATTTGCAGAAAGATAAAAAAGGGATTGAAACCGCACCTTTTAACTATTCTGGTGGACAAATATAAAAACTGTTCATTCTGGTCGTTCTCAAAACTGTCCTAAGGAACCAAAAGGCAGATTTTAGACTTTTCAGAAAGAATATACAAGTTGCAGAGGCTACACTAGCAGCGTGACACAACACAGGTTTCCACCATTTCCAGAATCAGGCATGCAGGAAGTTCAAATCTGTGTCTCATAGCAAGTGCCAGGGGGTGCAGCTTGTATGTGTGTGTTTGTATATAGAGAGAGTTTCAGGGGTTACATATGTGTGTGCTTGTGTATGTTGAAGGGTGCTTGTGTATGTGTGTCATGGGGAATGCTGAGGTCTGCGTGTATGTGTGCATGTGTGTGTCATGTGTGTACATGTGTGTGTCATGGAGAGTGTCAGGGGCTGCATGCATGCATGGTCTCTCATGACCCCCTCCCCAGGCTTCTTCTAGACTCTTTCTCTGTCATAACCTTCCCCGGCGATCTCTCATAACCCCCCCCCCCCCCCCAATCAGCCAGTCCCTCTCTCTCTCTCATACTCCCCTCCTTCATCCAGTCTCTCTTTCACTCACCCAGTTTTGTCTCCGGTTGCAACACCTCAGATACACCCATTTCAGGCTTCCCTCACTGCAATTGGCTGTCTTAATAATTGAGCCATGCAATTCAGTGAATTTGGCCTAATCTCATGGTTTGAAGTCTCATGGCATTGGCTCACTCACAGATAAACAAATCCCTTATCATCCGAACCCTTCACAATAAGCCCTATGCCTTAATGAAACGTGCCTAATAAGAGGTAGATTTGCACAAATGGAAGACTTGGTGTAATCAAATTCTTCTCCTGCATTTTCCTTGACATATTCTGAAAAATCAACTGATTGTTGGATCAGTCAGACAAGTCTGATTTTTTTCCTTTTTGCAAGATAAATTTTGCATTTTTTTTCATATTTTTTAAAACTAAAATTTACTTGCTTGCATTTCATTTCAAAGTAAGCTTTTCTGGATGTTCTTTGCCTCTCACACAAAAAAGAAATGGTTAGACAGAGGAGAAGAGTGTTTCTTTGAATATGGAATATCATCTTGTCATCTACTCCAAAGTACTAATAAAAGGGGGGGAGGGGGATAAGTCTCTGGCCTTGTAATGAAACAGAGAGCTATGGACACACTTAAGTTCCAGAAGTCCGAATGATCTCTCTACATAGAAACATGAAAATATGATGGCAGAAAAAGACCACATGGCCTATCTAGTCTGCCCTTCCATATCACCCACTAAATGGGTCCCATTTTTTCCTTTAGAGATCCTGTGTGTTTGTCCCATGCTTTTTTGAATTCAGATACTATCCTCATCTCTACCACCTCCACTGGTAGACTATTCCATGCATCTACCATTCTTTCTATAAATAAATATTTCTGCATATTACTCCTGAGTCTATCCCCTTTCACCCTCGTCCTATGTCCCCTTGTAGCAGAGCTTGCTTTCAATTGAAAGAGGCTTTCCTCCTGTGCATTTATGCCATGGAGGTATTTAAATGTCTCAACCATATCACCTCTGTCCCGGCTTTCCTCTAAAGTATACATATTAAGGTCCTTAAATCTGTCCTCATATGCTTTATAACGAAGACCATTAACTATTTTAGTTACCACCCTTTGTACTGACTCCAGCCTGTTTATATATTTTTGAAGGTGCAGTCTCCAGAATTGCACACAATACTCTAAATGAGGTTGCACCAAAGACTTATACAGAGGCACTATCACCTCCTTTCTTCTGCTGGCCATTCCTCTCCCTATGCACCCAAGCATCCTTCTGGCTTTCGCCATTGCCTTTTCTACCTGTTTAGCTACTTCAAGATTGTTAGTCACAATCACGCCTAGGTCTCGTTCTTTTATGGACAGAAGTATGTCACCTCCTATACTGTACCACTCCCTTGGTTGTTGCAGCCCAAATGCATGATCCTACATTTTTTAGCATTAAATCTCAGCTGCCAAATACTAGACCATTCTTCAAGTTTAGTTAGATCAATCCTCATGTTATCTACACCTTCCTGGATGTCTACTCTGTTGCAGATTTCGGTATCATCCACAAAGAAGCAAACCTTACCCTACAGACCTTCTGCAATATCACTAACAATGATGTTAAAAAGAATCGGACCAAGGACAGTTTTGTTTTGTTTTTAAAACAAAATTGCAGAGAGATCATTTGGACCTTCAGAACTGAAGCATGCCCATAGTTTTCTGTTTCATTACAAGGCCAGAGACTTATCAGCCCCCCTCGTACTACTGACTACTGATCATTAGTAAAGCACTACAAGGCATACACAGCACTGCAGAGACATGTAGGAGACAGTCCCTGCTGATCAGAGCTTACAATCTAGTCAAGACAGACAACACAATAAATGGGGACAATGATATGTTGTAGAAGTAAAAATGCATAATAACAAGTTTTCAAATACAATTGTAGCAAAAAACCTGTGAGAGAGTCAGTTGCACCACTGGATGATACAGAGGTAAAAGGAGCGCTAAGGGAGGACAAAGCCATAGAGCAGATACTGAATGAGTTCTTTGCTTCGGTCTTTACTGACAAAGACATATGGAAGTTACCCATGCCTGAAATTGTATTTAAAGGTGATGTATCAGAAGATTTGAAAGAAATATTGATAAACCAGGAAGATATAATACAACTATTTGATAAAATGAAGAACAGTAAATAACCTGGACCGGATGGTATACATCTGAGGGTGAAATATGAAATTGTAGAGCTACTATTTGTAATCTGGGAACTATCATTAGAATCATCTGTAGTACCAGAAGATTGGAGAATGGCCAATGTAACACTAATTTGTAAAAAGGGAATCTATAGACCAGTGAGCCTGACATCAGTACCGGTCAAAATGGTAGAAACCACTATAAAGAATAAATTGCAAGAGGACCTTGATAAACTGGAAGACTGGACATCAAAATGGCAGATGAAATGTAATGTGGAGAAGTGCAAAGTTATGCACCTAGAAAATAACAACCCAAACTATGATTACATGATGCAGGGTTCCACATTAGAACCACCAACCAGGAAAAAGATTTAGGCATCATAGGGCATAATACCTTGAAACCTGCTGTCCAGTGTGCAACGGCGGCCAAGAAAGCAAATAGAATGCTTGGAATCATAAGGAAAAGAATGGAGAATAAAACCAAAAATATTTTAATGTCTCTGTTTCGTTTCATGGAGCAACCACACATTAAATACTGTGTACAATTCTGGTTGCCATATCTTAAAAAGGATATAGCAGAATTAGAAAAGGTACAGAGAAGAGCCACCAAAATGGTAAAGGGGATGGGAGGATAACCCTATGAGGAAAGGCTTAAAAGGTTAGGAATCTTCAACTTGGAAAAGAGACGGCTGAGGGGAGATATGATGGAGGTCTACATTAATGAATAGAGTAGAATGGGTAAACACAGATTGGTTCTTTATGCCATCAAAAAGTAGAAAGATTTGGGGACATGCAATGAAGCTACAATGTAACCCATTTAAGATTAATAAGAGAAAACATTTTTTCACTCAATGTGTAATCAGACTCACTACTGGAGGATGTAGTAAAAACTGTTAGTGTAACTGGGTTTAAACAAGGTTTGGACAAGTTCCTGGAGGAAGGTCTATAACCCATTATTAAAGAGGACCAAAGAAAGCCACAGCTTACCCTGGGACAAACATTGTAGATCCCATGTGCCTTTTTGGGAGCCTGCCGGGTACTTGTGACCTGGACTGGTCACTGTTGGAAAAAGGAAACTGTGCTTGATGGACCTTGGTCTGATCCAATATGGCCTTTGTTAAGTTCTTATGTCTATGGGAATGGTAAGGAAACACATAGCCGGAGAGCAGGAGACTATGCAGATGCCGACTTCCCTGTTTGTACGGGAAGTCACCATTGGGTGCCAGAGAGCAGTGGAAGCAAACAGCCCTGCGGTGCCAAAGCTAGAAAGGAAGGTCCGTGGGGCTGTTTGCAGTTATTGCCGCTGCTGTCTGTCCCAGAGAAGGACAATAACTGTGGCAATATGCACTGAGGGGGAGGGTTGCAACGGATGAGGTTCACCTAGGGCACCTCATCTACTTGCGCTGGCCCTGCTGACATAGGAAACCAAAAAGGGGAGGCGAGAATACCGATGTGGATAAGGACTGATGTCTTTCAGAATGTCAAGATCATGGGGCTGACAATTCAGATCGTTTCAACTAGGCCCTTATTTGCTACTTCTGTTTCCTGGCTGCTACTTTTCTTTTAAATATTTTTTTTAAATGCTGCAGAACTGAAGAATTCCACTATTTTCTGCCTTTCTCTTGGAGTTTAATTACTGGAAATTAGCATTTAAAATGTCCTAACTTTGTGGAATTTTGCAAAACATTTTGTAACAGAAGAGATTTCTTTTCATATATCCTTTTGCCCAAGGCTGAGATATCTCAGCCCTGTCCAGAGGGCAAATTTCAAATGATGCACCTACTTATAAAGTCTGTGGATACATTGTGATTTCAGACTTTACATCAATTTTTAAAAGAGATATATCTCTTTGAACATTGATCTGGGAAAGGACATGCACAAATTTTCATCTGTGATAGGTGGAGATACTTTTTCCTTGAACATTTTCCTGCATACCTTTGGGTATAAATATACTCTCTACCCAAAACTGGCCCTCACTGTTGTCTCCCCATAAAAACATAAGAAATGTCAAACTGGGTCAGACCGAAGATCCATCGAGCTCACTACTTTGTTTTCAAAAGTGGCCAATCCAGATCACAATACCTGTCAGGTTCCCAAAAAGTAGAGAAGATTCCATGTTGCTTATCCCAGGGGAAAGCAGTGGATTTCCCTGGTCCTCTTTAATAATGGTTTATGGACTTTTCCTCCAGAAACGTGTCCAAACCTCTTTTAAACCCATTTACAATAACAACTTTTAGTACATCCTCCAGTAGCGAATTCAACTCTATGGAGGCACCTGATTTTTACACATGAAAGAAGTCACCTAAGTGGGGTAGTTTAGTCATTTATGCACATAAATATAAATGCCCTCTTATAAAATCACACAGCGAAAAATACATTAATTTCATTGTGCACTTTCACTGTGACTCCAAAAGGCATTGGGCAGAACATATATAATACGTGCAATTACATGCATTGATTATAGAATAATTTATATGCATACTTACAAAATGTAGCTGCAGTTACTTACACCAACTCTAGGGTTGTTGTAAATGCCAATTCATGACATTTATTTGTCTACTTACACTACTGACGCCTCTTTTTCTTCATAAAATATGCTTAAAATTGGTGCATTTTTTCAGCCTTAAACTAGTTGCCTGGTTATACAATTATTCTCAAATTCCTGTTGTATAAGTGGAAATTTCTTTGAGGCATATAATTTATAATTAGGAGCTGAGAGTTAGTATTGGTATCTCTGGTTAAAGTTCAACGAATAAGCTGTCTTGCTCTTTAACTAAGGGGTATGTTTACTAAACAGCGGTAGTGGCTGCTGTATGATATTGGAGCCGTGGCCCCATTGAATTCAATGGGGCCGCAGCTCTGTTATTGCACGAAAGTTGCTACCGCTGTTTGGTAAACATACCCCTAAATCTTCAAATACCTATCTTTTTAATTCACCACTGCTGAATATACCTGGTTAAATTTAACCGGATAACATGTATGGTTAATTTTAGGCCTGATATTTTACCAATCAGTTTTAACTGGATAACTGTAACCAGATAGCACTGGTTAAAGTTTAACTGTGCCCCTAGCATACCTTTCTCCCCTCCCATAGATGATTAAATTTTGTACAGAGAAAGAGTTCTCAGGGCAATGTTTAACTGGTCCGAAAGGTGAGAAATTCTATACCCATCTCCCAAAGCTACAGGAAGAATGTTTTTGTCAGCCTCTAAGGGAACTATGATTTAGCGAGTGGTATATAAGCCCAGTAATGTGGTATCATCAGCATAGCGAAGGTTGTTGATGAGTCTTCCAACAATCTTTACACCTCTGTTGTCTTCATACAGTCCTGCTTCTCTGATGATTTGTTCTGCATATAAATTAAACAGGTAAGCTTTGTCATACACCTTTGTCGTATACCATGTCATACACCTTTGTTGATTTTAAACCATTCTGTTTAACCTTGTTCCATTCAAACTGTTGCTTCTTGATCAATGAAAAAGTTGTGCAAGAGAACGATCAGGTGTTCTGGTATACCCATGCTTCTTAATGTGACCCAGAGTTTCTCATATTGGACAACTTTAACCTAATTGAATCAACTATCAATAAAGAAACAACAAGCAGTGAAGATATCTAATGATGCATTGCTCTTGGCAGAATGGCTATGAAGGACCTAGACAAGATGTGACTTGTTCAAGCCATGGTATTTTCAGTAACGTCATATGGATGTGAAAGTTTGACAGAGAAAGAGATAGACAGGAAGAAATTGCATGCCTTTGAATTATGGTGCTGGCGCAAATACTGTGTATACCATGGACTATCCGAAGAACAAACCAGTCAGTACTAGAGGAGATCAAACCTAAGCTTCCTTTAGAAGCTCAGATCTTTGACTTTCATACTTTGGACACATCATACGATGTGCTAAAGTTGAAAAACAGCAAGCCACTCATGAATGTAGCAATATATGACTTTGAGAATATACCACTAGAATGTAAAGGCTGCCTGCAAAATTGATTTGCTGCTTTGGATACAAATGACAGAGCACTAGAAGAGTTATGGGATGGCATCAAGAAAGGTGTGCTCGAAGAACGTGAGAACTCCCTACAAAAGGTGAAAAATCAAAAAAGCCAAAATAGATGACTGAAGAAACAAGACAGGAGGCCCCGAATGGGTCACAATGCCACCAGTGTCCTAAGGTCAGTGGGAGCCCCAGGGTACACATACCCTGAGCACAGACAGCAGTCCCAGCACCCCTGTGGAGGGTGCAGAGTCTGGGTAACTAGCACCCCCATCAATCTAGCAAGATCAGTTGTGGACAGAACTCCAGGCTAAGCACTAACGTTTATGGCAGTGGAAGTGTGTCCAAGCAGACCCACATGGGAGGAGTGTTTGTCAAATGTGCCAGTGGTCACAGCATGAAGAGGTGCCAGAGGTGGCACAGAGGGGCACTGGCCATCAGATTGATGCCACAGACACCAGGAACCTGGGCTGGACAGTGTGTGGCCAGCAAGGACATATGAATGTGTGAGTCCTGCAGCAACACATGAACATATGTGTCAATTCTCCACAGAATGGTGTGTCCCCTGCACCACCGAATGCCAGACCTATGAATCAATGCTATTCAGTGTACCCACCCATTCCCCAACCACCCATGCCCTTCTACACGCTACATGCCACAATGTCACACAGACAGCCCTGGAATGTGACTGGCACCCACCCCACACACCCCTGGCCAAACCCATACCGCCTGTGCACCCCATGGGCCACAACCCCATCCCCGAAGCATGCCTCTCAACAACCCTGGTGCTAGATGACCCTCCTGTGGCCTGTCCCTTGTGTCCACCCATTGCCCTTCCCCATCCCTGAGGGCACATGCACCTGTGCCTCATTCACCATGGTCACAGGTGTGCATGGTAGTGAGTCCTCAGACCCAGAGATGTCACAGCTCATGTTGCCTGAATCCATGATACCCTCATAGAATGGGGGAAACGCCATCTGGGGGCTGCTGCCCCATGGAACTGGCCCAAGGAGAGGGGTTGCCTATGTAGTAGGCCAACTAGCAGTGGTGTGGATATGCACAGACCTGCTTTGTTACACCACGGGGTCCTGTGTGTGGAGGCGCAGGTGCACATGCTGCTGAGGATGCTCCAGCTGTGGGAGCTGCCCCACCATGCCCCTGCCCAGACCCTATGGTAAGAACACTGGAATGTGCATGTGACTGTGTAGGCACAGACCGACCATGTACATGGCGCAGCTCCATCAGGATCTCCACCATTTATTTATTTAGACAGTTTTGTATACCACCTTATCCTTCAATCAAAGTGGTCACAACACAATTGGGGTAGCCTGGTGGGTGCTAGTAGCCACAGTCGGCTGCTCTGTGACCACAACATGCCTCACCGGCAATGCTGTAGACTGGTGCAACAGTTCCAGCTGTTGCTTGGACCATGCCTGCTGGGCGGCACTATAAGCAAGTAGACGCTCAATACATTGCCACAGGTGTTGCTGTGCACCCCTCTGTGTGTGACCCTTGGTCATCACCATTGTCAATAGGCTGCTGTGAAAGAGACAATGGTGAGGGGACATGGAGCTCCAGATCATCCGAGCCAGAGCCATCAGGTGGCTGCTGCAGTGTGGTGGAACCAGCTGTGCATGGCAATGGGGCATCAGGCAGGGCTCTCCCCCATCCTGTGATATCTTCCATGGACATGGTTTGGCAGAGCAGATACTGCTGCCTGTGGAGCTACAGCAGGGGCACCTGTGAAGACAAAGACAACATTGAGGGGTCAGACCTGCAACTGCCAATGCAGACAATGATGGGGTGTAGCAGTCATGCGGATGAGCCAGTAGGCTCCACAGGCATGGAAGAGCCAGTAGGCCGCACAGGTACAGAGGAACTGCTGATATTGTTGGCCATACACTCTATCACAATTTGCAGAGCCAGATGGGCACAAAGGCCTGTGCACAGATACCCACCCCAGTGCCATGTGTAGTCAGCTCCACCATCACCAGCTGGGGGCCATGCTGCCAATGCCCCCAACACAAAGGCCAACATTGGAACAGCCACATGCAATGTGAGTGCTCCTGGCAGCGGCAGCACAGATAGGACAACATGGCAGCCAGTGGTGGTGGTTGCATGCACGTATATACATGTACATAGCAGGGGGGGGGGGCTATACATGGGGTAAAGGGCAGGGACAAACATGACACACATGTACCTTGCTCCTGGGATGCCTGAGATGTGTTGAGAGGGCCTATATCTCTTGAGGTGGCAAGGTCAATTATAGCAAGGATGCACTGTTTGAGTTCAGTGAGCTGCTCCCCCTGCACACCCTGGGCCGTTTGCTGTGCCTTCAAGGCAGTATCACAACACATCTGCCACCACCTTCACTTTAGATCCTTGATGTCACGGTTCAAGTGATATATGGCATTGATATGGCAGTACACATCAAGTCACTACTGCTGCTTCTCATAGGCACTCACGCATGTGGATGCATCACCCACCAATTGTGGCAGTCACTGTCACAATTAGTGGCAGTCCTTCAGCATGAGGGTCACCTCACCCTCAGAGAACCTTGTCTTCCTGGTAGCGACCGTAAGTCCCATTACATGGAGTGTCTGTGACACACAGGCAACACCCGGAGGCCTGGGAAATGCCAAAACTGAATATGCATGCTGGAATGTGCCAAGGCATATGCCCCCATGTTGATGTGCCTATAGCTATGTGGAAACATATCCATGTTCACACAATCCCCACAGTAATGCAGCCGCACAGAGTGGTGGGGATGGCATGTGCATGGAGTACAGAAGGTCAATGTTTGCCTCCTGTAGCCAGCGCAATGGGGGAAAATGCCAATGGTCAAGCAGCAGTCTGTAAAGAAGAAGCAACCATAGTATGTATGAAGGAGATTCAGGACATGGTGGGGGCCAGGCACATGCAGCCAACCATGCCTGTATGTGCCTGTGATCATGCACCTCTACGCATGTGCTGTGGACACATCAGTGCACCCTCGGGTCTGAATGGTTTTGTGGCAGGACTGAAACAGTGTGGGACAGTGACGGTGCCACTGAGCTCACTGAGCTATGCAAAAATGTGTGCAGTAGGTGCCCAGCAGCATGCAAACAGCTGGCTGGAATGAGACAACATGCAGGGCATCCAGGAATGGTATATGCTGGCCTTGCTGCACAGCTGTGACCATGGTGGGCAGGACATGGAGCAGAGGCACCCACATGTACATGTCCCATGGCAGAGGATCCAGTATATGGACATTAGCAATGCAGAATGTGTGGCAAGGTACAGGTTTGACAGGGCTGCCATACACATCATCTGCCAGCAGCTGGAGTCATGGTTCGAAAACCCAACACAGAGGAGCCATCCGATACCAGTACACCTGAAGGTGACAACCATGCTGTCCTTCCTGGTGATAGGTTTATTCCAGACAGTGCTGTCAGCTGTTGGGGACTCATCCAGCCTGCAATATCTCGGTGCTTTACATAGTTCCAGGGTGGTCCATGGCGCAGACCATCTGCTTCCCAGCTCTAGACCATGCAGGACTTTTATGCTGTAGCAGAGTTTCCATCAGTCCTAGGTGTGGTGGATGGCACACATATCACCTTCCGGTCCCTACGACGGAATAAGGCTGTGTATCAGAACCCCAAGGCCTTTCATTCTGTCAACGTGCAGGTGGTTTGCAACCCACATGGGGAGATAACGGACATCTGTGCAAAGTACTCAGGGTCCTGCCATGATGCCTATGTCCTGAACTAATCAGGGCTCCATGCACGGTTCAAGGGGGGCCACATCACTGGCGGATAGCTGTTATATGGGCATATGCACAGACACCCTGGGACTGGGAAGCATGGGGCACTGCATGGGGATGTGTGCACAGGGCAGATGGTGGTGGCCTGCCCCCTTGACACTAATCCCTTGCAGGTAAGTCCTTTGGCCCTAGGGGCCACTGGGCATGTACAGGAAGGATCCCTGCCCCTATGCCACCACAGAGGGGGCATGTACAGGGCACTCGGACCATCCATACAGTGGACACAGCCATGCATATACACAGTCAGCTGTCCACAGCCCATAATATGTTGTTAATACATTACCCCCTCATTAGCACACCAGCTGATCAATGGTTCACTGTTCTGTTTCTCACTACAGGTGACTAGGGCTATCCCCTACATGACTGGCTGCTGACTCTCATACTCCACCACAGCAGCCTAGCACAGCACTGGTACAACCATACACACTGGACCATACGGGGGATCTTCAAGCACACCTTCGGCCAGTTGAAGTGTCAGTTTTGATGCCTGGACTGGCCTGGGGGGGAACTGCTCAACAGGCCTCGCAAGGTGTGTCAGATCACCATGGCATGCTGCATAACTATGTCCTGCAACACTGGCAGTCATTGCCAGATGAGCCTGAGCCAGCCTAGCATAATGGCGATAAGCCGGATGCTGCTGCAGATGCACCCTAGGGCATACAGTCCAGACGGGGGTTGTCTTGTGTGACAGCTTTGTCCAGGCACACTTTGCCTGACTGCCTGAGTCATATGTTCTCCACCCATACAACCCAAAGCTCACGCCAGCATCTGGAGAGGGGCGGGGGCACGTAACACAACTGTCATGGGCAAGTGCATGTCCACACCATGTAGACATGGCTTGTGTGGCCGGCTCATGCCCCTCTGTGACATGCACATTACCTGCCTGGAACATTGGTCAGAGCAGTATGGCAGCATGCACTGCTGGTATGAGCACAACCTTTGGGTCCAGGGTTTGGGGCCCACACCACCAATATTTTTGCTGACATGTGCCATGGGTGCAGTGTCCACTCAGCCATGTGTCATGCCCCCTCGGACCTCATGTGTGCTGTGATGCATCTTTCTGATTTGAAATACTATTGTTTACTTGAAGAAGACCTGACTTTTTGTTTTCAAACTGAAATTGTGACACTAGTACATCAGGCTGTAGTATTTGGACATTTAACATATAAGGAGGCAAAGTTTCTTACTCCGCATCATCCACGGATTCCTGTTTTTTACACAGTACCTAAAGTGCATAAATCTCTGAATAATTCTCCATGTCGACCTATTGTCTCTTGCTGTGATTCAGTATTGGAGCCTTGTAAAAGGGGGTGCTTGTTATGAAAGCTACACCACCTTTTGCAACGATCCAGACTATCTATGCCGGCAAAGGATTGTGGTAATAGTAGTCCAGTTGTATAGTGTTTGCCTTTGAGGTAAATAAGAATGTAGTAGTTGAGTCGAGTATAAGGCAAAAATAGAGTTTATTTATGGGGTAAATTATTCCATACACAGATTATACTTGGTAACACCTTTAGGATAACTTTTCCAGGTTTTATAATCAAAGCAAAGAACACAACTGAAAGTTCCAAGCAAATAGCTTGCAGAGTCTTTTCAAGCAACAGAAAAACACTTCCCTTCAGTCACTGCTGACAACTGCTCAGCAGTGCTGGAGAATAAACCCAAAAGGAAAAACTTCTTACAAACAGCGTTCTTCTTTCACATTCAAAGCAGTTCTTTATACAACATGTGCACGGCTTGAGCAATGCTCTGCTCTATCAACAGGTGGATAACAAGCTTTAATCAATAGCTGGTTTCCTCCTCTGCTCATGTGTTTGCATTTCCATTCCCCAAAAGCCTCTTTCTTTCCATATAAAACTTTCTGGGGAGCCAGTAATTAGAACATTTCCTTTTGATGGCTTTAATCCTACTTTGAGGATTTCCTTAGGCTATCAATCTAACACAAAGAACAGTCCATGCAAAAATCATCTCCCTCAGGACTTGTACCTTGTTCCTCCAATTGCATAGGCTCAATCTCAATATCTGGCATAGAGGGCTTCAATAACTGGCCTCTAGTAGGAGAGACACTGTTTCCCAACAGTTTGCATTGCTCCAGGATAGTTAAAGGATCAAAGTTCATACCTGAGTCACAACTGTCCTTGGGCTGTCTCCTTAGGTATCCTGGCCAGTAAGCATGGGTGCTTCTGTGGCCTGTCCTCCAGTCGGTATCACTGGACCTCAGGGCATCGGCTCCATACCTCTTCCCATAAGACGTTGTGTTCCTTTTCTCCTTAGCTGCTCCTGTCTGCTTACAGGGTGCTGCTTTAGAGTTCCTACCAGAATCACAGGAATCTCTATAGGAACACGTCTCTCTCTGAGTTCCTCTTGAATTCTCTCTCCTGGACCTTCTTCTTCTCTCTCATCGCTGTGGTTGTCATCTCTGAGCTGGTCCTTCCCCTGGTCTCTGAGCCGGTCCTTCCCTTGGTCTTCGAGCCGGTCCTTCCCCTGGTCTCCGAGCCGGTCCTTCCCCTGGTCTGCCTTCTGAATATTCAATTCTGCCTTTAAAGTCCTTAGTTTCAAACTCCTCCCTTGCAGTGCTCAGGTGTTGGTGCTTAAACTCTCCTCTGGCCACTGATTGATTAGGCATGACGTAAGGGTTTTTCAGACTATGCTTATGCTTCTCCTCCTTAGCTCCACTAGGGGCTTTCTGCAAGTTACTGCAGCTGGGAATAAGCTGTCCTTTAGGGAAGCAGGCTGCTCTATTTCTCTGACCTGCCAGAACAGGTCCCTTGATTAATGTAAATTCCTTTCCATTGGCAGTACTCTCAGGGCTCTGATAAGCTTCCTTATCACAGCCTTTATCCAAATGTTGTGACTGTTTTTTGCAGAAGATGGCATGTTCTGTCAGATCATATTTGAAGGACATTACACATTTTATGTCACTCATATCTCAATGTCCTATCCAATCTGACACCACTTGGTTGGTTACAATGGATGTCAGAGCTCTCTATACTAACATTGTTCAACGGGAGGCTCTGGATATCATAACTGATCTTTCTATTCCACTACCTGACCATATCATTAAATCTTTGTTTTTGCACTTACTTACATATGTTTTGTCACAAAACTATTTCCTGTATGACTCTAAATTCTATCTACAGGTTTTTGGCATTGCTATGGGTGCCACAGCAGCCCATTCTATTGCCACTATTTATATGGCCTCTTTGGAGGAAACATATATATACCCTTCTGAGTGATTTAAACATGTCTCATTATGGGTTCATTTTCTGGATGACATTTTTTTTTTCCTGTGGAATCATACTGAACAATCTTTACTAGATTTTTTGTCGTGGTTAAATACCATCAAGCCAAATATTAAATTTACTGCCAAATATAATTTTACCACCATTGAATTTCTGGATGTCTGTCTTTATAAACAAAATGATCTTTTATGTACCACTTTATTTCATAAGCCGGTACAGCGGAATACTCTTCTTCAATTTCAGAGTCACCTCCCTGGCCCATTATGTAGAGCTTTACCTTTTGGACAGTTTCTTTGGCCAAAGCGGATTTGCTCTACTACTGATCAATTTGTTTTTCATTCTAAGGATCTTCAACAGCATCTCCTTCAATGGGGATATTCCTCTCGAGTTATAACTCCTGCGTATAAAAGAGCTAAACACATATATCGTGAATGGTTATTTACTCAAAAGTCTGTTTCAACTTCTTCTCACAAATTTGATTGTACAACTGATAAGATAGTGGGTGTTTTGCCATATATGATTGGCTCTTCTCAAGTGGTAAACATTTTGCGGAAGCATTGGCACATATTGGCCCTTCACTCTTGCTTTCGAAAGGACTTAATGATAGCATTTCAACGTGGAAGCAATATTTGTGATCTTGTTGTTCACTCCACTGTCCATTCAGATCGTCCTCTTAGTTTTCGTACGAATCCAGGCCATTTTATATGTGACTCTACTCGCACATTTTGAAAATAATCACAGACTGGTCTTCAATGGCAACATATTTCAACAGGTCATTCTTTTACTGCCAAATGGCATACCGCTTGTGCTTCCACTTTTGTGGTATGTTTGCTAACATGCCCTTGTGGACTGCAGTATGTAGATTGTACAACTCGACCAGTGAAAAAAACGTCTAACTGAGCACACATCCAGAATTTAACACCAAGACACTCTCGGCCCCATTGGTTCCACATTGTATTCAATTACAACATACTTTTTGGATTTTAAATGGTGTGTTATAGATCATGTTCCACCTGATCCACAGGGGGTGGGGGGGGGGGAGCACGAGAATGGTGATTACAAATCCTTGAACAACGTTGGATATTTTCCCTTAATACCATCTCTCCCAATGGTTTGAATTCTGAAATAGATTGGTGGAGTACTCTTAGATAATCATTTGTTTTATGTTTTTCTTTTCTCCTTTTTTTTTCTTTGTTCCTCTTTTGCTTTCCGTAGTTGCATTACACTGGGTATATAGGGCTGCATGTTTTTTGGTGACGTCAGATGCTATCCCTTTTGAGGGAATTGAATGCTTTTGTGCCAAGCAAGAAAAGCCGAAGTCTGCAACTTTTGTGCAATTGAAGAGGCATTCTACAAATTTATTATTGAGAGTTTGTAAGAGAACTTGAGATAGGGTCGACTTTGACCCAAAACATAGTACTGTATTGTCAATCAAGCAGATCTGCCGATCAAACAGATCTATAGACTTCATTCTGATCCAATGGATCTATAGACCACATTGTCTTAAACATTTTGTCTGTTTTATGGATGTATTGATTTCACGGACTTAAACAACTTTGGCCTCTAGCGGATTTTCAGGCTCCGACTGCCTGCTAAGTATTCAATTCATTTCATAAACCTGCGGGTTATTTAAAATTCTTAGCATATTGGCTTTTGGTTGCCATGTTTTTGGAATTGTGATTTCACATACCTTAAAAAAGATTAAAAGGAGTGGCTTGTTTTCTGGAGGGGATTTTCTCCCCCTGCGCAACGAGCATTCCAACATTTAAATATTGTTTCTTTTGTTTTCCCTTATTTATAGCAATTTTGGGGTTGGATTTTGTCTATATTCTTGAATGGTTCTGACCTAACATTGTGGGTTTGGTTGGTCATGATGTGTCTGGTAGCATCTTCAAATGGTGCCCTGTGTGTGGGCCCATATGCCCGGACAGGTGCATCTATGGCATGGTGCCAATGGCTGCTGCAGCTGGGATACACACATCACACAGTCCATCTGTCCCTTCTGCATCTGTCACCTGCCCCATTGCCTGTTGCCAGTGCCACACACATGGCAGCTGTCATGTGCATGTTATGCTGCATACACATGGTACCCCCCACACATCACCATCCAGCTAAACAGGGCATGCATGGCTGCCATTGTATACCACAGACACAGTCTCAGGCCTGTTCCTGTCACCATGAGGTGGCAGGGCTGCCACACAGGCAGCCACATGTAAGGAATAGATGTCTATGGCAGCATGTTACCCCTTCCTCAGCCCACCCATGCTGCCACCGGCTCCACCGTGCCACAGCTGGTCCCCCTACAGATCATTGACTCACATACTCCACATGTGTCACATGTCCGGGACCCCTGTGCACCCTCCCTTCATCCCCACCATGCCTTTTGCACTGCCAGCACTGCTGGCCCACCCAAGGCCCCCCACTCTCCCCCTTCTATCAGTTTTTCAATGCACAATGCAGCTGGTCAGCTGCAGGCCCCATCTTACCCAGCCCTATACACTGTATGCAGCACATCCTGCTCCCACTCAGCTTCTACATCCAGGGCCATTGCTGCATGCAGCCCTTACTGTGCAGTCAGTCCACCATGACTCCCTACCCTCCCTGTCATGGTCACTCTGCATCCTTTCTCGGGGGTGCCTGCACATCTGGGCTGTCCATGTAACCTGGCCCCGCCACATCCATGGCCTACTCTGGCCCAGTCCCCCCTCCCATCCCATTCCCTCTGCATGGCATACACCACTAGCATCTGTGCTGTGGCCAGCCCCACTGCTCTAGGCCATGGTACCCCTGTGGACCGCTGGCTGTGCTGCTGCCACATGTTCAAGGCTCCCCTCCTCCTGTATGGCACCACTCTCACCACCTGGGTGTTTTCCCCTTCCTACACTACTGAGGTGGCCAGCCTACCTTGCTATTTGGCTCAGCTGTGCATGAGCTACCATGAACATGTGGCATGCAGCATGGCAGGTACCCTGTAATGCTACACATATGACCAGGGCCATTGTTTGTCAGGGGTGCTGTGGGCAACAGACACATAGTCTCATGAGGCACATATATTGAACAGTATAACCCTTTATTTACCAAGCAAACATGCATGAGACAGACACATAATATGGGCAAATAATGTCCACACATACCTGCAAACAGGTGCGTAGCACGGCATCCAACCCATGCCCCTGCTGCACCTACAGGGCCATTAACACTGCTGGCCAGTCTGCCCTGGTGGCTGTCACTGCACCAGCAACCATTGGGGCAGCTCATGCCACTTGGTAGTACAATTGCCCTGTGCTCCTCCCTGGTGGAAGGACCCCCCTCAGTACCCTGCAGGGCTGCCTGCTGTGCAACTGGGGGATGGTGTGTGGGGCTGCAGGTGGGTCTCCAGTAGCAGTCACTGACCCTTGAGCTTGCCCCTCAGGGCCCGCATATCACCTCTGAGGCCCTCCACATGGTGGGAGAGGTGGGAGAGGGCCTGCAAAGTCATGCAAGGCTGTGTTCAAGCATGCGCTCCAGATGGCCCTTGGCTGGGGACTCCATCTGCCTCCTGGATGCCCTCATTGGGCTCCACATCAGATAGGGTTGGGCTTTGTGGCCCACCAACATGGGTGCCCTGCTCCCATTTGCATCTGGCCACAGACACCTCTGCTGCATCACCACCCTCATCACTGCCGTGACCTGGCACCACCACAGCCTCATGGCAACCCCAGATTCCATAATCTGGGCCCCCCGCTGCCTCCTTGCAATCTGTGTCCCCTTCCAGCTGCACTGTCACATCCCACCCCACACCTGCAACCAGAACACCCATACAATCTGCACACCCACCCTTGCCCATACTCTTCCCCTGCATGCTCTCCGTCCCCTCACCCTTGCTCCTACCCTCCTGCCACTCACATACCCCCACACTCTCCACCTGCATGCCCTCCATCCCCTCATCTTTGCTCCCACCCTCCTGCTACTCACATACCACCACATGCTGACCCTGCCTGCACACAGACCCCTCACCCTTGTTCCTGCCCTCCTGCCACTCACACTCCCCCATGCTCCCCCTGCATGTGCTCCATACCCTCACCCTCAGCATCATCCTACAACCACTCACCCTCCCCCATGCACTCACACACCACCCCCTTGCCACCCCTGCCTGACTCCTCAGCCTGTTTTGCTATAGCCTCCCCCGCAATATTCTATTGGGCCCCCCAGCCACCCTCCCTGTCACACCATACACCACCTCTACCAGGGGCTGGAGGATGAAGGTCTAAAGGTCTCCCCCTGTCTTTACAATGTTTGTGCATGGCACCGGTAGGACCTGACCGCTGACTTGCTGCACACTATCCCCCAGGTATGCTCTGGAACATAGGCCATCCTGCACACTGCCATTGGCTCCACCCCTTTGAGAGGAGGTGGAGGGGGAGAATGATGCCTCCCCTCCTGGGTCTTCTTCATCCTCCTCATCTGCATATGGTGTTGGGCTGGACAGGAGGATGGGGCTTGTCAGTATACTGCTGCTGTCCCTGCTGGTGGTCATGCTGCTGCTCCAGTTGGGGCTGGGGGGCATGTCTGTTCCAGCATCCTCCATGGTGTTAGGGGTGGAACCAATAGGGAATGGGGTGGGGACTCCTTCTCCTCCTTACCACCTTACTATGCTCCATACCCATAACTCTTTATGGGACATCATGGTGGCTGTGCCACACATGTCCACACCCTGTTTTACCTGTTGCTGCAATACTGTGACTGCTGGTGTGTGGGCACACACACAGAGTGTTCCAGCATATTCCTGCTCTGCAGGGGGTGGGGCAGTGTGAGCTGGGACTATGTGTTTTGGGACCCTGGGGTGGGAGCATGCTGTTTCCCTGGTGTCCATGTCACATCGGTGTGTGCTCTTACATATGGTGCCCTGCCTCTTTGTTGAGGGTCCTGTCGGCCTGCTGTTCATAATGGGTATACGCATGGCTACTCACCCTGCTCCTCCTGCAGCTCCTGCTGGATACACTCTATCAGCCATGGCCTGTACGGTGGATTGTGTGGTATCGCACACAAAAGGCCTATGTGACATCCCTTAACCGGGATGGAACCAGGCTGCTGGCATTAACCTTTAAAAAGGAGATAGAGCAGCTATTAAACTAGATATTAGGGGAAAGCCGACAGTCGCCCAAGAGCAGATGGTTCGGAAGAATGTATTTTTGAAGGATACTAGCAAAAGCAGAGAGGTTCCACAAAAGAGTAAAGTAGCCCAAATGCCCTCAAGTATGGAGCAGACAGAGCTTAAAGATCCCAAATTGCTCATGTCTAACAGACAAATTAATATGGATAAAATACATTCTCTAAAATGCTTGTATGCAAATGCTAGAAGTCTAAAAAATAAGATGGGAGAGTTAGAATATATAGCACTAAATGAAAGGTTAGATATGATTGGAATATCAGAGACATGGTGGAAGGACGACAACCAGTGGGACACTGTGATACCTGGGTACAAACTATATCGTAATGATAGAGCTGATCAAATTGGTGGAGGGGTTGCTCTCTATGTTAGAGAGGGCATTGAGTCAGAAAGGATTAAAGTTTTGCAGGAAACAAAATCTGCTGTAGAATCTATATGGATTGAAATTCCATGTAAAAGGGGGAAGGCAATGGCAGTGGGGGTGTACTATCGAGCACCTGGCCAGAATAACCAAATGGATGATGAAATGCTCAAAGAAATCAAGGAAGCTAACAAAAGTTACAGCACAGTAATAATAATGAGTGATTTCAACTACCCCGGTATCGACTGGGTCAGTGTCACGTCAGGACATGCTAGGGAGATAAAGTTCCTAGATGAAATAAATGACTGCTTCTTGGAGCAGCTGGTTCATGAACCGACCAGAGGGGAAGCCATATTAGACCTAATCCTTAGTGGAACACCAGATCTAGTGCAAGAGATAAGGTTGTTGGGGCCACTTGGCAATAGTGATCATAGCATGATCGCCTTTGATTTAATTAGTGGAGGAGGGATAGTAAGGAAATCCACAGTACTACCTTTTAACTTTCGAAAGGGAGACTATGATAAAATGAGGAAAACAGTCAAGAAAAAACTAAAAAGAGCAGTTGCAAAGGTTAAAGACGTACATCAGGCTTGGCTGTTGTTGAAAAATACTATCTTGGAAGCCCAGACCAGCTGTATTCCACGCTTTAAGAAAAGTGGAAGGAAGTCCAAAAAACTGCCAGCATGGTTTAAAGGTGAGGTCAGAGAGGCTGTTGTTGCCAAAAAAGCATCTTTCAGGAAATGGAAAAAAGAGCCAAACGACGAAACCTGGAAACAGCACAAGCACTGGCAAGTCAAATGCAAGGCATTGATAAGGCAGGCAAAGGGAGAATTTGAGAAGAAGCTTGCTGCAGAAGCAAAAACGCGAAGTAAAGACCTTTTCAAGTACATTCGTAGCAAAAAACCTGTGAGAGAGTCAGTTGGTCCATTAGATGATAAAGGGGTTAAAGGAGCACTAAGAGGCGACAAGGCGATAGCGGAGAGACTGAACGAATTCTTTGCTTCAGTCTTTACTGAGGAAGATGTGGGGATGTTACCCATGACTAAAGTGGTATTTAAAGGTGCAGAAGAATTGAAGGAAATATCGATACATCGAGAAGATGTATTACAACTATTAGATAAGCTGAAGAGTAGCAAATCACCTTGGCCGGATGGTATACATCCAAGGGTATTGAAAGAACTGAAATATGAGATTGCAGACCTGCTATTAGTAATCTGTGAACTATCATTAAAATCATCTCTAATACCTGAAGATTGGAGGATCGCCAATGTAACACCAATTTTTAAAAAGGGTTCCAGGGGTGATCCGGGAAACTACAGACCGGTGAGCCTGACGTCAATACTGGGAAAAATGATAGAAACCATCATAAAGGAAGATCTTGTCTTACTAATCTGTTATGTTTTTTTGAAGGAGTGAATAATCAAGTGGACAAAGGTGAGTCGGTTGATATTGTGTATCTGGACTTTCAGAAAGCCTTTGACAAGGTCCCTCATGAGAGACTTTTGGCAAAACTAAAGAGTCATGGGATAGGAGGCAGTGTACTACTGTGGATCAGGAACTGGTTAAAAGATAGAAAGCAGAGGGTAGGGCTAAATGGCCAATTTTCCCAATGGAGAAAGGTGAATAGTGGTGTACCCCAGGGATCTGTGCTGGGTCCGCTGCTTTTTGACATATTCATAAATTACCTGGAAAGTGGAATAACGAGTGAGGTTATCAAATTTGCAGATGACACAAAACTATTTAAAGTTGTTAAAACCCAAGAGGATTGTGGAAAATTGCAAGAGGATCTTGATAAATTGGAAGACTGGGCATCAAAATGGCAGATGAAATTTAATGTGGACAAGTGCAAGGTTATGCACCTAGGGAAGAACAACCCAAACTATGGTTACACGATGCAAGGTTCCACATTAGGAACCACCACCCAGGAAAAAGATTTAGGCGTCATTGTGGATACCATGTTAAAACCCTCAGCCCAGTGTGCAGCGGCGGCCAAGAGAGCAAATAGAATGCTAGGTATGATAAGGAAAGGAATGGAAAATAAAACAAAGGATATTATAATGCCTCTATATCGTTCCATGGTGAGACCGCACCTTAAATATTGTGTGCAATTCTGGTCGCCGTATCTTAAAAAGGATATAGGTTCAGAGAAGAGCCACCAAAATGGTAAAGGGGATGGAAGGATACTCCTATGAAGAAAGGCTAAAAAGGTTAGGGCTCTTTAACCTGGAAAAGAGACGGCTGAGGGGAGATATGATAGAAGTCTATAAATTAATGAGCGGAGTGGAACGGGTAAACGTAGATCGATTGTTTACCTTATCAGAATATAGAAAGACTAGGGGACATGCAATGAAGCTACAGGGTAAACTATTTAAGACTAATAAAAGAAAATATTTTTTCACTCAACGTGTAATCAAACTCTGGAATTTGTTACCGGAGGATGTAGTAAAGGCTGTTAGTGTAGCTGGGTTTAAAAAAGGTTTGGACAAGTTCCTGGAGGAAAGGTCCATAAACCATTATTAAGAAGGGACCCAGGATATCAATGCTTGAACCAATACAAGCATTGTGGAACCTGTGTCCCTTGGGGAAACTGCTAGGTACATATGACCTAGATTGACCACTGTTGGAAACAGAATACTGGGCTTGATGGACCTTGGTCTGACCCAGTATGGCATATCTTATGTTCTTATGTGTTGCACAGGTTCCAGAAATGCCTGTGGGTAGAAACACACCTCATCATTCCCCCCTGCCAGGGCACAGGCCTGCCTACTCATTAGGGGAGTGCTGCTGGTGCTGTGCATCATGTGCCCTGTCCTCATTTGCTATAGGTGGCGTGTCACCATGCCAGGGGGTGACTGAGTCTGGTCATTACATTTGGTGTACATGCACAGGACCCAGTTCCCTTCCCTTCCCTCCTGGAGCCTGGGAGCACTCACAGCTGTAGCCTGTTGGTTCTGTGCCTGACTTACAGTGCTCAGGGTGCTGGGATTGCCTCCCGGCTGGGATCTGTAATACTGCATTTTGCACCTGTTCCATTCACACTGTGCCTCCCTCTGACTTGCTCTGCTCTCACTTCCTAAGGTCTGGGAGTACTCACAGCTCTAGTCTGCTGGTTTTTGTGTCTGACCTACAGTGCTCAGGGTGCTGGGTTCACCTCCCACCTTGGGGCCTGTAATACTGCATTTTACACCTGTAAAATGCACACTGTGTGATATCTCAAGCCTACATGCTGGCAAGTTTTCCCATCATGGCTGGCAATTAAAACATTTTTTAATGACTCCTACAGCATCTTCTGAAGATCCATCTTCTTCTAACATCTCCACTCCTGAGGACTCTAAGCTTGTGGATTTTATTCCATATGTCTTCAGCGTACAGTATCACATTACTGCATCATTGAGAAAATATTGGTCATTTTTTTTCTTTGCACAAATGCTTTCATATAGCAGAGATTCAAAAATAAAGGTACACGTGGTGATGCCAGCTGATAGGCCATTGGTCATTCATGCTTCTCTATTAGTTATTATAAATGTGTGGGCTGTAGTTTTTGTGACACCTCTATTATTGGCCCTAGCTGTACCGATCAGACTACAGGCAAACTTCCTGCACCTCGCTGTATGTGGCATATATAACATGATACTTTGACCATGTCATTTGAAATACATCGGGCACACTGTTTGTCCTGTTAAGTCTCTATTACGTGAACATTTGTCAAGACTTAATTCAAAGGTTTTAAGTGCTCCGATGGTTAAGTATTGCATTCAATTCCACCACACTTTTTGATTGTGTTCCCTGTGACCCCCAGGGGTGGGGGGAGGGGGGATAGGGAGCATAAATAGGAAATTTTAGAACAGTTTTGATTTTCAGACTATCAACTGTTGCCCCGACTGGATTAAATCAAGAATTGGATTGGTAGTGCTTATTATGACTGTTCACTTTTGACAGATTGCTGTTACTTTTTATGTTGCTATTTTGTTCCTCATGGATTATGTGATTTCTCTTTATGACATCACACAGCGTCGTTTTAAATTCAAAGCCCCATTGTGCTGATGGCCATTCAAGTTTTGGTGCTGAGAAGATGAGGTGTCTTTTACTAGAGCACTGAAGAAGAGCTTGGATGTTTGCTTGGGAGTTTGAAATGCAGTGCTGTGTTCGACGTCACAGTGTTCTACAGACAGCTTCTCACAACGCTTGTTCTTTTTCAAAATGGACATCGGTTGAATCTGATCACACGTTTGCAAAATCTTATGGCTTTTATAGAGTGTTTCGCACAATAAGTTGTGTTTGGATACACTTCAGTGGTGTTGGGTACACTTACAAAAATGATTAAAAAGGAAAGTTTGATACTTGAGGATTTCATTTTCACGTTATAGTGGCACGGATATATATATGTGTGTGTTAATTTAAATGCCTTTGCCACAGCTGCTGGACATTGTCCCCATAGAAATAAAAAGCTTTTAGGCTGACAATTATGAAAATATTTTAACAGTTTTCACATACTTCCTCTAAAAACTTTTGGCGCATGTTCACACCCATATTTACAGGTGGACTTCTACAAATTAGTTTACTGTATTTACCGCCCATGAGCCAATTAGATCTCAGGGCTTTTAGTTTAGCGTCTGGGAACCTCTTCCAATTCTTATGACCTTGGAGGAGAGCATCCCAGACAATTTCAAAAGCAGCATTTTCAAAGGGGTCTTTCCTGCTTGGCATGTGCCCTCATAAGATCATGTGGTGGGTGCAGTTTCTTTGTAAAACCTAGAATTTGCAAATGGCTCCAATTAAAATGAATATGACAAACTCTGGGGCTTTGACAAAATTCAAAACGACTGACTGCTGCAGAGTTCCCAGCCTCTACTGCATTTAGATTTCCCATATCTATTTTTTAATTTTTAAACAATTATAACTAAAATTATAGTATATAGCTCTTCAATTACATTGAGGAAGTAATTAAATATAATTGGAAGATAACTTTAGAGGTGATCTTAAAATAAATTATGTTGCAAATATCAAATGAAGCAGAATAAGGGTTTTTTTTGTATCTTACAATGGAAATGTATTTTACGGTTCACTGAAAGTTTGAAGAGAAATATGAGAAATTATTTCATTTTTGAAATGCAGTCGGGGTATAATCACCAAGACCATTTTTCTTAAAAAATTAAGAATTTGCTTGCCAGCCCTATGGCTTTGGATGATGCAGGTGATTTGGTGTTTGACTGCCATGTCAAGGTCAAATGTGTGGCTCTGAGAGGGAGTGGTCAAAGATGACGGGAGTGACCCCTGTTGGCAAAAGCCAGCAGTCAACCCCCAGGAAAAATTTCTTTCCAACCTTCAGCCAGTGAGAGATCCTGAGTCATACTGACTCAGGGCATCATAGAAGAAGTCCCCACATCCCAACAGGGAATGGGCTTCTACTTTCCGTACTTTCTCATCCCAAAGAAAATGGGAGGGTACAGGCCCATTCTGGACCTCAGAAACCTCAACAGATTTCTACTCTACGAAAAGTTCAAGATGATCTCCCTCAGGACTCTTCTTCCCTACCTTCAAAGTCAGGACTGGCTCTGTTCTCTAGATCTAAAAGAAGCGTATATACATATCCTCATCCACCTGGGACACAGGAAGTTTCTATGCTTCACTTTTCAAGGAAAACATTACCAATACAGAGTCCTGCCCTTTGGACTCGCCTCTGCCCTAAGAGTCTTCACAAAGTGCATACGCGGTTGTAGCCGCATATCTAAGAACTCTGGGGATATTTGTCTTCCCTTACTTAGATGACTGGCTAATAAAAGCAGACACCTTCCAAGAGGTACTGCTCTCCTTGCATCGTACCATCACAGTGCTACAACACTTGGGCTTTGTGATGAACTTTCCAAAGTCCCACCTCACTGCAACTCAGAAACAAGTGCTCGTCTGAGCCCTACTAGACACCCAACAGTCCATGGCATTCCTGACCCGGCTCTGCTGTACCCGTCTAGTCGAACTAGCGTCACAGATGCTCCTACAAGACCATCTGACAGCCCGAGAAATGCTGCAGCTCCTTGGGCACATGGCCTCTACAGTACATGTCACTCCATATGTCCGACTACATATGTGGATAGCCCAGTGGATATCACTTGCAAAAAATCAAATGTTATAAATTAAAACAAAAAATGAATAAAGTGGGAGAAGATAGAAACATGGAACCTGATATCACTGGTCAACAAATTTTTACAAAAGTCATGTTACTGAAATAAAAATAGTAATTTCTTATCAATTTTTATATGCTGAACATGAATATGACAGTGAAATTGCAAAGTTGGCTCTAGTTTCTTTGTAATCTACAAGAATTAATGTTTACATTATGAAATGCATGTCAATAGTAAATATATAATAAGCCTTCGGTTAATACCTGTAAAAAAACAAGTCGTAGACTACTTCTTAGATTTTTTCGCCTGCCTCTTGTACAGCTGTTCGGGAGCTTCTCTGGGGAGTGTCCAGCAGTAGTCAGCCAGCATTATAGTGGACCATTTTCCCTGGTATCTTTGCTCCATCGTTGCGATATCCTGGTGAAAATGTTCGCCCTGTTCATCACTAACCATACCATAGTTGTCAGGAAAGAAATCGAGATGGGAATCAAGGAAATGGATCTTTAGAGACATATTGCAGCCACGTTTCTGATACTGCATCAGCATGTCTTCTACTAGTTCCTTGTAGTTTTCTGCCCTAACATTCCCGAGAAAGTTTGTTAACACTAGGCGAAAAGCATTCCATGCTTGTTTCACATCACCCTGCAGCAAGTTGTTGAACCGGTCATCTTTGAAGAGCTCTCGAATCTGAGGACCCACAAAAACTCCCTCTTTAATCTTTGCTTCGCTGAGTCGAGGGAATTTTTCATGCAGGTATAGGAAAGCTGGCGAAGTGCGGTCCATGGCTTTCATGAAGTTTTTCATCAAACCTAGTTTGATGTGAAGGGGTGGTAGCAGGAATTTGTGAGCCTCAACCAGAGCTGGGTGCTGAATATTCTTCTCTCCAACTGTTACATTTTGTCTACCATTCCATTCCTTCTGCAAGTAGTGCCAATCCCTTGCTCAGCTATCCCACTCACATAAGAAACACATGTATTTTATATATCCCTGCTGCACTCCCATTAAAAGGGCAACTACTTTCAAGTCACCACAGAGGTGCCAGCTGTACTTGTTATAGTTAATGGAAGTCAGTAGATGCTTTAAGTTATCGTATGTCTCTTTCATGTGGACGGCATGCGCTACTGGAATAGATGGAAGACGGTTTCCATTGTTCAAAAGCACAGCCTTCAGACTCAGTTTCGAAGAGTCTATAAATAGTCTCCAGTCTTGTGGGTCATGAGTGATTTTTAAGGCATTCATGAGGTTTTCAATATCGGAACAGAATATCAGATTACTTTTCTTTCTGACTGCGTATAGTACACTGCTGGCTTCAGCAGCCATCTGGCAGTAGTATTGTATTACATCAGAAAATCAACTCTGGATGATGTGTGCATGCTGGTATTATGCAATGTGATGCAATATTACATCATTCAAGGCTTATTTGGGATGTTGTTGATGTCCTACTGGATAAATTTACACGGTGAAACGTCAAAAATGAACTACTTGCAATATCTTCAAAACGAGAGCCAATAATTCTTTTGAATGTCATATTCGTGTTCAGCTCACCAAGATACTACAGATTAGGGCTTTTTAAAGTCAGTAACAATTTCAATGTTGACCAGTGTATTCAACTAGCTAGCCTGCACCAGCACATGAATTTATTTGCATATTTAAAGGTGCTGCATTCATTTATTTGTATTTAACTCACATCTTTCCAGTAGTAGTTGAAGATGAGTTACATTCAGTTACAGCAAGAATCTCTCTCTTCCTGAAGCCATGGAGGATTAAGTGACTTGCCCAAGGCCACAAGGAGCACCAGTAGGATTTGAACCCTGGCTTCCCTAGTTTTCATACAAAAGAGAAGCGGAAGGCAGACCAAGAGACATTGTTATTCCAAAAAGCACTCCCCCCCCCCCCCCCAAACTCTTTCCCACTGTGGGAATTCTGGTACATATTTTTCCTTTCTGAACCCTTCTCCCATATCTCTTCTAACAAAAAATCCTTTGATGTACTAGGTTGGGTGAGGACAGGGGAAGATTCACTTTTTGGAATAGAAGTGTCTCTTGATAAGGCCTAGTCTGCCTTCTGCTCCTCTTGCATATATGTACCTATTGGACTGCAGAGGTTTGGCCTACTTTGTGTGGCTTCGTTTGGTTCCCTAGTTTTCAGCCTACTGCTCTAGCCACTCGTATATTGAACTACTGAATATAGTAACGTAGTAACATAGTATACGACAGCAGATAAAGTCCAGTATGGTCTATCTAGTCTGCCCAGCAAGGCGGCAAGAGTAGGTGCACATGCTGCTCCATGCAGGTCACCCCTCCCCATGCCTTCTTTAGGGGTATACCCACTGCTCCGTATAGGTCATCCCTATTTGCTGAGATATAAGAGATAGTTAAGTTTATTTTGATTTTATCCTGTTGCTATAAAGGGATCCACTGTGTCTGTCCCATGCCATTTTGAATTCTGTCACAGTATTTGCCCCCACCACTTCCATCAGGAGGGCATTTCAAGCATCTACCATCCTTTCAGTGAAAAAGTATTTCTTGACATTGCCTTTCAATTTACCCCCTTGCAGCTTCATATTACATAGTAACATAGTAAATGACGGCAGATAAAGACCAGTATGGTCCATCTAGTCTGCCCATTATGATGGCAAGAGTAAGTGCACCTGCCGCTCCATGCAGGCCACCCATCCCCATGTCTTTGTTTAGGGGTGAACCCAAGACTCCATGTAGGACACCCTTATTTGTTGAGAAATTAGATGGTTCAGTTTATTTTTATTTTATTCTGCTGCTGTAAAGGGATCCACTGTGTCTGTCTCATGCCATTTTGAATTCTGTCACTGTGTTTGCCCCCACCACTTCCATCGGGAGAGCGTTCCAAGCATCCACCACCCTTTCTGTGAAAAAGTATTTCCTGACATTGCCTTTCAATTTACCACCTTGCAGCTTCCTGTTATGCCCTCTAGTTTTACATTTTGGTCACCTTCCTCTGAACAGTTTCCTGTCTTTTTACATCCTTTGCAAGATATGGTCTCCAAAACTGAACACAATATTTCAAGCGAGGCCTCACCAGTGACTTGTACAGTGGCATAAGTACCTCGTCCTTTCTGCTGGTAATTCCTCTTTGTATGGAGCCCAACATCCTCCTGGAATTTGCCACCGCCTTGTTGCACTGTTTTGCCACCTTGAGATCTTCAGAAACAATCACACAAGGTCTTTCTCCTGATCTGTGCACACCAACCTCTCGCCCCCTATCATGTAAATTTCCCTTGGATTTCTGCTACCCAAGTGCATGACTCTGCACGTCTGCATTAAATCTTAATTGCCAAGCATTAGACCATTCTTCCAGCTTTTGTAGATCTTTCCTCATGTTAACCACTCCCTCGGGGGAGTCCACTCTGTTGCGAATTTTCGTGTCATCTGCAAAAAGACAGACTTTTCCATTCAGTCCTTCAGCAATATCACTCACAAATACATTGAACAGTGCCGGGCCCAGGACCGACCCCTGGGGCACCCCGCTAATCACCTTCCCCTCATCCGAGTGAGCTCCTTTTACCATCACCTTCTGTCGTCTGTCAGTCAACTAATTTCTGATCCAATTTACCATCTTGGGATCTGTCCCCAAGCTACTGAGTTTATTGATAAGCCTCCTATGAGGAACAGTATCAAAGGCTTTGCTGAAATCCAAGTAGATGACATCCATCACATGCCCCTGATCTAGTTCCCTGGTCATCCAGTCAAAGAACTCAATCAGATTTGTTTGGCAAGATCGTCATTCGGTAAAACCATGTTGCCTCGTGTCTTGCAACCTGTTGATTTTGAGAAAGTTCACTATTCGCTCATTCAGGAGCACCTCCATTACTTTTCCCGCCACCGAGGTAAGGCTCACAGGCCTATAGTTTGACATTTCTTCCCTGTCACCACTTTTGTGTAGAGGTACGACATCAGCCATTCTCCAGTCCTGAGGAACCTCTCCTGTTTCTAAGGATCTGTTGAAAACATTCTTTAACAGCCCTGCAAGAACTTCTCTGAGCTCTTTCAGTATCCTGAGATGTATCCCATCTGGTCCCGTGGCCTTGTCCACTTTCAATTTTGCATGTTATTCTAACACTTCATCTTCTGTGAATGGTGTGGTATCTACTTCATTCCCATTTTTATATTTGGGAGTCACAGGAGGTCCTTCTCCAGGACTTTCTTTAGTAAAAATAGAGCAAAAGTATTTGTTTAGCAATTTCGCTTTTTCAATGTCACTTTCCACGAGTCCGTTCGCAGCACTTCTGAGTCCTGCAGTTTCACCTCTGATCTTCTTCCTTTCCTGAATGTACCTAAAGAAAGTTTTGTCGCCATACTTAACATCTTTAGCCATCTTTTCCTCTGCCTTTGATTTTGCTATCCTTATTTCTCTTTTTGTTTCTTTGAGTTTGATCCTGTATTCATTTCTGTGTTCCTCTGTTTGTGAGCTTTTGAATTTTGCGAAAGCTGTGTTTTTTGCCTTTATTTGAGCAGCCACTTCTTTGGAAAACCAAACAGGTTTTCTTCTCCTCTTGTTTTTGTTTACTTTTCTTACATATTTATCTGTTGCCCCTTTATTGCCACCTTTAGTTTAGTCCATTGCATTTCCACTTCCCTTATCTCCTTCCACCCTGTCAGCTCCTCCTTTAGGTACTCGGCCATTTTATTGAAGTCGGTGTTTTTGAAGTTTAGGACTTTGAGCTTGCAATGATTGGCCTGTACCATGGCTGTTATCTCAAACCACACCATGTCATGATCTCTGCTGCTCACAGGGGCACTCACACAGACATTCGACATGCTATCACCATTGGTGAGCACTAAATTCAGCGTTGAGCGTTCTCCGATTGGTTCCATCCCATTTGTCTAAGTAACGCATCTTGGAGAGCATCCACAATTTTTTTGCTTCTTTCCAAATTTTCAGAAGGAGTAATCCAATCCACATCCGATAGATTAGATGTTATGCTCTCTAGTTTTACAGCTGCCCCGTCTTTGGAAGAGGTTTGTTTTTCCAATAAGACTCTTTAAGTATTTAAAAGTCTGAATCATATCTCCCCTGTTCCTCCTCTCTTCCAGAGTGTGCATATTTATGTCTTCAAGTCTCTTCCCATAAGGCTTCTTACGCAGGCTCCAAATCATTTTGGTCGCCTTCCTCTGAACAGTTTCCAGTCTTTTTACATCCTTTGCAAGATATGGTCTCCAAAACTGAACACAATATTCCAAGTGAGGCCTCACCAGTGACTTGTACAGTGGCATAAGTACTTCCTCCTTTCTGCTGGTAATACCTCTTTATATGCAGCCCAACATCCTCCTAGCATTTGCCCCCGCTTTGTCGCACTGTTTTGACACCTTGAGATCTTCAGAAACAATCACACCAAGGTCTTTCTCCTGATCTGTGCACAACAACCTCTCGCCACCTATTGCGTACATTTCCCTTTGATTTCTGCTACCCAAGTGCATGACTCTGCACTTCTTTGCATTAAATCTTAAGTGCCAAGCATTAGACCATTCTTCCTGCTTTTGTAGATCTGTGCTGCAAATTTTTGGATCATCTGCAAAAAGACAGACTTTTCCATTCAGTCCTTTAGCAATATCACTCGCAAATACATTGAACAATACCAGTCCCAGGACTGAACCCTGGGGCACACCGCTAGTCACCTTCCTTTCATCTGAGTGAGTTCCGTTTAACGTCACTTTCTGTCGTCTGTCAGTCAACCAGTTTCTGATCCAGTTCACCACCTTAGGATCCATCCCCAAGCTGTTGAATTTATTGATAAGTCTCCTATGAGGAACAGTATCAAAGGCTTTGCTGAAATCTAGGTAGATCACATCCATCTCATGCCCTTGATCTAGTTCTCTGGTCACCTAGTCAAAGAACTCAATCAGATTTGTTTGGCAAGATCATCCTTTAGTAAAGCCATGTTGTCTCGGATTATGCAACCTGTTGGTTTCAAGGAAGTCCACTATTCACTTTTTCAGGGGAACCTTCAAAAAAACATATCAGCTTAGTAAGACAAGATCTTCCTTGTCTAAAGCCATGTTGGCTGTCTCCCATTAGGCCATGACTATCTACATGCTGTGTAATTTTATTCTTTATGATGGTTTCTACCATTTTTCCCGGTACTGATGTCAGGCTCATCGGTCTGTAATTTCCCAGATCACCCCTGGAACCCTTTTTAAAAATTGGCATTACATTGGCGATCCTCCAATCTTCAGGTATTACAGATGATTTTAATGAAAGTTCACAGATTACTAATAGCAGGTCTGCAATCTTATATTTCAATTCTTTCAACACTCTTGGATATATACCATCCTTTCCAGGTGATTTGCTACTATTCAGTTTATCAAATAGTTGTAACACATCTTCCCGGTGTAGCGATATTTCTCTCAATTCCTCTTCAGTATCACCTTTAAATACCACTTCAGTCTTGGGTAACATCCCTACATCTTCCTCAGTAAAGACCAAAGCAAAGAATTCATTCAGTCACTGCGCTATAGCCTTGTCTCCTCTTACTGCCCCTTTTACCCCTCTATCATCTATTGGTCCAATTGACTCTCTCACAGGCCTTTTGCTACGAATGTACTTGAAAAAGTCTTTATTTCGTGTTTTTGCTTCTGTAGCAAGTTCCTTCTCAAATTCTCGCTTTGCCTGCCTTATCAGTGCTTTGCATTTAACTTGCCAGTGCTTGTGCGGTTTCCAGTTTTCGTTGTTTGGCTCTTTTTTCCATTTCCTGAAAGATGCTTTTTTGGCAGCAACAGCCTCTCCGACCTCACCTTTAAACCATGCTGGCAGTTTTTTGGACTTTCTTCCACTTTTCTTAATGCATGGAATACAGCTGGTCTGGGCTTCCAGGATAGTATTTTTAAACAACACCCAAGTTTGATGTAAGTGTTTAACCTTTGCAACCGCTCCTTTTAGTTTTTTTCTTAACTATAGTCCTCATTTTATCATAGTCTCTCTTTCAAAAGTTAAAAGGTAGTACTGTGGAATTCTTTACTGTCCCTCTTCCACTAATTAAATCAAATACGATCATGCTATGATCACTATTGCCAAGTGGTCCCAACACCCTTATTTCTTGCACCAGATCTGGTGTTCCACTAAGGACTAGGTCCCTCTGGTCGGTTCATGAACCAGCTGTTCCAAGAAGCAGTCATTTATTTCATCTAGAAACTTTATGTCCCTAGCATGTCCTGCCGTGTCACTGACCCAGTCGATTCCGGGGTAATTGAAATCACCCATTACTACTCTGCTGTGACGTTTGTTAGCTTCCTTGATTTCTTTGAGCATTTCATCATCCATTTGTTCATTCTGGCCAGGCGGTCGATTGTACACCCCCATTGCCATCACCTTTCCCTTCATACATGGAATTTCAATCCATAGAGATTCTACAGCAAATTTTGTTTCCTGCAAAACTTTAATCCTTTCTGACTCAATGTCCTCTCTAACATAGAGCACAACCCCTCCACCAATTTGATCAGCTCTATCATTACGATATAGTTTGTATCCAGGTATCACAGTGTCCCACTGGTTGTCCTCCTTCTACCATGCCTCTGAGATTGCAGTCATATCTAACCTCTCATTTAGTGCTATATATTCTAACTCTCCCATCTTATTGTTTAGACTTCTAGCATTTGCATACAAGCATTTTAGAGACTGTATTTTATTAATATTAATCTGGCTATTGGTAGGCATGGGTGATTTGGAATCTTTACGCTCTGTCTTCACCATACTCAATGGCATTTGGGCTACTTTACTGTTTTTTGGAACCTCACTGCTTTTGGTAGTATCCTTCAAGGATACCTTCTTCCGAACCATGCACTCTTGGGCGACTGTCGGCTTTCCCCTATTTTCTAGTTGAAAAGCTTCTCTATCACCTTTTTAAAGGTTAATGCCAGCAGTCTGGTTCCATCCTGGTTAAGGTGAAGCCCAACCCTTTGGAAGAGCCCCTCCTTTCCCCAGAATGTTCCCCAGTTCCTAACAAATCCAAAACCCCCATCCTTGCACCATCGTCTCATGGATGAGGGTTCTGGATTTGTTAGGAACTGGGGAACATTCTGGGGATAGGAGGGGCTCTTCCGAAGGGATGGGCTTCACCTTAACCAGGATGGAACCAGACTGTTGGCATTAACCTTTAAAAAGAAGATAGAGAAGCTTTTAAACTAGAAAATAGGGGAAAGCCGACAGTCGCCCAAGAGCGCATGGTTCGGAAGAAGGTAGCCTTGGTGGTGGACATATTTACGGTGCCTTTCACATAACAGGGACATGAATGCATTCTGGTGACATTTTGTGGAGAGCCTTGAGCAGCATGTCATTGCTTGGCTGCTGTTCAGACTCTTGCGGTGTCTCCAAGATGAACTGCTTAAGCACTTTCTGAGGCTTTGCCACCTTTGTCCTGCTTTTCTCCATTGGAGTCTCCTGCTAATGTCCAGATGTGTTCCCCCTGTGAATGCATCATTCTAACTATGCACTTGTATTGAGCTCTTCAACCTAGAAAAGAGATGGCTGAGGGGAAATATGATAGAGGTCTATAAATTAATGAAAGGAGTGGAACAGGTAAATGCACAGTGCCTTGCAAAAGTATTCATCCCCTTGGTTTTTGTCCTGTTTTGTCTCATTATGTACAACCTGGAATGAAAATGGAGGTTCATTTGGATGTTAGGTAATGGACCTAACAATATAGTCCAAATTGGTGAAATGAAATGACAATAAAATACCTTGTATACCGTATATACTGTCAGACGGCTGCCTAGGGTGAGAACTTACACAATCTTGACGATGCATATATTCATATGATTCTTGCAAGGTATTGTGGGTAATGTAGTTCCTTCACTCCCAAACACAGCTGAAGACAATAATTGAGTTGTGAAACCAGTGGTAAGGCCAATAAAATACTTCTTTTATTGTTGGGGTTTAATTCACCCAGCACAAATATGCTTGGTAGCAATATAAATGAGGTTACTTGCTTGCAGTGTTTAAATGGATAACATAAAGTCTCAAAGCAAACCAGAAAACAACCTTCAGCATGTCAGGCAATTAGCTAATGTTTTCTTAGCAAATAATTACCAAATAAAAAGGCACAAAGAAATAAATAAACTTTGCTGGTTAGGTTAACTTCTGCTTAATTTCCACACAGATCCTGCAGTGATTCTCTCTTGCTCACACACACAATCAGGTGCAGCTTTAATTACTATCAATTGACCAGCTGAAACCCTTTAGCTGGCTGGCTGCTACTGTGTGAACCCAAATCCTGCTTTAAGAGCTGTTTTGCAGTGGAAATAAGAACAAAGTTAGGTTTCTTTGTGATGGCTGATGTGTTTGCTCACAGAAAGCTAGCAATAGCACTTGGATAAAGAACAGTCCATGTAATCAATAGTTTCATCTGCTGTATCTCCCCCTTCATCAATCAGCATAGGGTCACTATCATACATTGGCACAGACGAGTCTTTCATTAAGGCACTATCATGAGAATGCTTATTCCCTTGCTGCCATTCTCTATTATAGATAGGGTCTGGATCAGTGTTCATACCTGAGCCTCTCCTGCTATCATAATTCCTCTCTGTATAGCCTGGCCAGTATGTAATCCAATTCTGATGTCCAGCCTTCCAATCTTGATCCCTGGACACTGGATCCCCTCTCACATACCTTCTGGCCTTGGTCTGAAAGTCCCTTCCACGTGCAGTCTTCTCTCTTCCAGGTAGCCACTGGTGATTCCTATCTCTGCCATTCCATTCCTCTGGCTGACTCCAGTCCAATGGACTCTGCTGGCACTTGGAATACCTCCCAGTATGGGTACTGCCTTGGATTCTCCCAGACCCTCCAATGGCCTTTCTTCTCTTCCTTCCAGAGAGTTTCCTTCTTTCTCTATCCGCTTGGCTTGGCTTCTGCTTCTCCAGGTGATGCTTAAACCTGTAGCTGGACTGGAGCTTGTAGCCGTTTCTGTCTCGGTCTTTGAAGCTCTTTCTGTAGCTGTTATCTGAAGAATAAGCTCTATTCTTATTCTGGCCTAATGTGTGCTCCTCCCTAACACAGCGCAGCTGTGTTGAATCAGGCCCTGCCCTTTGAGATGAGTGCTTAGGGATTACCTCATAGCTCTCTTGATTGCACACACGTTTTCTCACTTCAGCCCCTCTCATGGCTGCTGGAAACCTGGTGCATTCTGGGACTGGTAGTCTTTTATGTGAAAACTCTGTTTTCTTGCTTCTACCAGAACTGACAGGTTGCTTGTTCAGAGTCACATCATCTTTTCTATAGCTCCTACCTGAGCTATGATAAGCTTCCTTATCACAATACTCGAGTATAAGCCGAGTTTTTCAGCACATTTTTTGTGCTGAAAAACGGCCCCCTCGGCTTATACTCGAGTCAACGTCTGCAGATGTCTAGCAGGGGGCAAGAATGTTTTTTGCACAGGGCCCCGCGTTTCAGGGGGCCCCGCGCAAAAAACATTCTTCATCCCAAGTTAAAAAAAAAAAACAACCCAGCTGCTTCTGCCGCGGCAGCATCAAGAGTGCCGCGGCAGTATCAAGAGTGCCGCCACCGCCGCGGGGCCCCCCCGGCAGAGCCTCCCTGGATCGCCTCCCTGCATCGCAGCCTATCCCCGAATGCGGGCTTCTTCTAGAGCCGCGAGAGTTTCCTTTCTCGCGGCTCTGTTAATCCCGCCGGGGGCTGATGGGAAATCCCATCAGCCCCGGCAGGATTAACAGAGCCGCGAGAAAGGAAACTCTCGCGGCTCTAGAAGAAGCCCGCGTTCGGGGATAGGCTGCGATGCAGGGAGGCTCTGCCGGGGGGGGGGGCCCCGCGGCGGCGGCGGCACTCTTGATGCTGCCGCGGCAGAAGCAGCTGGGTTGTTGTTTTTTTTCATTTGGGTTGATACGGCGGAAGGGGGTTTAGGACTGGTAATGGGGGGGAGGCCAAGACTGGAAGTGGGCTGATAGGGGAGGGTTAGGACTAGTAATGGGCCATGGGGGGGGGTGCTAAGACTGGAAGTGGGCTGATGGGGGGGTTAGGGCTGGTAATGGGCTCTGGGGGGGGCTGACAGGAAGTGGGCTGATGGGGGGGCTAGGACTGGTAATGGGCTATGGGGGGGGCTGACTGGAAATGGGCTGATGGGGGGGTTAGTACTGGTAATTGGCTATGGGGGGGCTAAGACTGGAAATGGGCTGATGGGGAGGTTTAGGACTGGTAATGGGTTATGGGGGGCTAAGAAAGGAAGTGGGCTGATGGGGAGGTTTAGGACTGGTAATGGGTTATGGGGGGGCAAAGAATGGAAGTGGGCTGATGGGGAGTTTTAGGACTGGTAATGGGTTATTGGGGGGGGGCTAAGACTGGAAATGGGCTGATGGGGGGTTAGGACTGGTAATTGGCTATGGGAGGGATTAGGACTGGTAATGGGCTGATGGGGGATTAGGACTGGTAGTGGGCTATGGGGGGCTAAGACTGGAAATAGGCTGATGTAATTTTATTGGTCTCTATCTTTATTTTTTACATTGACTAGTAGGTGCCTCATTTCCCACCCTCGGCTTATACTCGAGTCAATAGTTTTGCCCAGTTTTTTGTGGTAAAATTAGGTACCTCGGCTTATATTCGGGTCGGCTTATACTCGAGTATATACGGTATATAAAAAACACAAGTGAAAACTGAAAAGTTGTGAGTGCATATGTATTCATCTCTTTTGCTAAGAAACCCCTAAATAAGATCTGGTCCAACCAATTAACCACAGAAGTCACATAATTAGTGATTAGGGTCCAGCTGTGTGCAATCAGTGTCACATGATTCCTGTATAAATATACCTCTTTTGAAAGGCCCCTGACTTTGCAACACCACTAAGCAAGCAACATGAAGACTGAGGAGCATGCCAAATGGGTCAGAGACAAAGTTGTGGAGATGTATAGATCAGGGTTGCGTTATAAAAAAAATCCCAAATTCTGAATATCCCACAGAGCACCATTAAATCCATTATAACAAAATAGAAAGAATATGGCACAACTACAAACCTGATAAGAGTAGGCCGCCCACCAAAACTCGCAGACCGGGCAATGAGGGCATTAATCAGAGATGTTACAAAGACACCAAGGATAGCACTGAAGGAGCTGCAAAGATCCACAGTGGAGATGGGAGTATCTGTCCATAGGACCACGTTAAGCCATACACTCCACAGAGGGGGGCTTTATGGAAGAGTGGCCAGAAAAAAGCCATTGCTTAAAGAAAGAAATAAGAAAACATGTTAGGAGTTTGCACAAAAGCATATGGCAGACACCCCCCCCCCCCCCCCCAACATATGGAAGAAGGTTCTCTGGTCAGATGAGACGAAAATTGAACTTTTTGGCCATCATGGGAAATGCCATGTGTGACGCAAACGCAACACTTACCATCACCCCAAGAACACCATGCCCACAGTGAAACATGGTGGCAGTGGCATCATGCTGTGGGGATGTTTTTCATTGCCAGGGACAAGAAAACTGGTCAGGATTGAAGAAACGATGGATGACACTTAATACAGGGCAATTCTTGAGGGAAACCTGTTTCAGTCTGCCAGAGATTTGAGACTGGGACGAAGGTTCACCTTCCATCAGGACAATGACCCTAAACATACTGCTAAAGCTGGTTTAAAGAGAAACATTTAAATGTCTTGGAATGGCCTAGTCAAAGCTCAGACTTCAATCTAATTAAAAATCTGTGGCATTACTTGAAGATTGCTATACACCAATGCAACCCATCGAACTTGAAGGAGTTGGAGCAGTTTTGCCTTAAGGAATGGGTGAAAACCCCAGTGGCTAGATGTGCTAAGCAAATAGAGACATCCTCCAAGAGTCTTGCAGCTGTAATTGCAGCAAAAGGTGGCTCTACAATGTATTGACTTGTGGGGGGGGGGGGGGGGGTGAATAAATATGCACACTCCTGATTTCAGGGTTTTTTTTGTCTTAATTACTTCTTGTGTCACAATAAAGGATATTTTGCACCTTCAAAGTCGTTGTGTATATCACATGGTGCTAACCCCCAAAACTCCATTTTAATTCCAGGTTGCAATGCAACAAAACAGGACAAACACAGAGGGATGAATACTTCTGCAATGCACTGTAGATTGATTGTTTATGCCATCCTCACTGGTGATGTCACAGAACTCACCACACCAACTCTCTGCCCCTAACCCACCCACTTGTGTTCCTAACAAGGGATGCACAGTTAATGCAGGAATTGGCCCACATTAGCTGGCAATGCTTGTCCAAGGCATGCTTTAGCACACACCAGACACACGCAGGCAGCTATCACCCTTTAGTAAAAGGCCTCCTAAAAGGCCTTTTACTGAACTGTGTTATGCTTTCAAACTTAACATGAACTTAGCATTAAAACAAACATGTGTTAAGTGCTAAGCCTCCACTGTAACTGCTGGGGGCATGGCCAACATGCTCCTGGCTGTTAAATGCAGGTGCAAATTCCAATGCATGTTGCAATTACTATGGGTGCACCTAAATCCATGTACTGTAGTGGTGTTAGTCGCACCCTCACTAATTGCAAGATTGGCAGCACGGGATATGTCTCTCCGTGCTAACTGCAATATGCTCTCGACACCCACTGTCCACTCCTAGCCCACCCGTTTACCACACCGACATGTGATTGACAGCACCCTTGCACACAGTTACCACATGTGAAAACATGCATTAACTGCTTAGTACACTTTAGTAAAAGGGCCCTTTAGGTTCTCAACATGTTACAAGTGGAAAAAGCTATACTGAAGTATGCAAATCAGTATACGAAAGCACTCCCGAAGCCATGCTTTTGTGTCCTTTCTCTACTGGTTACAACATTTGCACAGTCCTAAAGATTAACTGTAAGGCATGGATACTCCAGGATAATCCTGGAGAGTTAACAGCCCTAAATACATAGCGATTTAAGAGGCTGAATGCAGGCTTCAGTCAAAGCTAAACTCTTTTACCTTCATCTGTACCTAATCAAGTAAAGGAAAAGAGGAAGCCTGCAAGCTGGGTAGAAAATTGGCTGAGAACAGAAATCATTTGCAGTGACTAATGGTTTCTGAAGGAAGGAAGTAGCGGGTATCCTCTGTGCCTTATAAAAATTACCAAGATGAATGAATAGTGTGCTGCCTTTCATATCTGTTAAGAGTACCGAAATGATAGGAGAAATTAGATTCCAGATGCTGTAATTCAGTAGGGTTAGATAGGATCTGATCTGATGTGGAATCCAGGAACATAGAACTTAATAACAGATAGGTTAGCAGCATCCTGCAAAGGAGAAGTTTGTGGTAGAAAACAAAGAGCATGTAGGGCCTGGAATACAGATAAAGGATTGCAATTAAGAACTATAGAATATTCCTAGAAAGCATGCTCGTGGCACGCCATAAGCAAGGTCCACTACTGGGATCGTGGCAACTCAGTGGTAGATTCTGCTATGACATACCTTACAAAATTTAGCATACAAAACATATTTTTTTATTTAAGACCATTTACGTATTAAATATATCCTTTATACAAACTAAAAGCAAACATTTGTAATAGCAGTGACCAGAAGGGAAAGCAGTAACAACGGTAAGAGAAATATCGGTAACTTACAAGAGTGGCAGAGGAGATGTTGATAGCAGCAGGCTGCAAAAGCCATAGCAGGTGGGCAAGGGATAGAATAGAAAGATACAGGTTCACAGGGGAAAGTAATGATGGCAGGTTGCTAGGGATGCGCATTTGATGTGTTGTTGTTAAGCGCTATCAAGTCAATGTCATCTCTTGGCAATCCTGTGGATAGATGTCCTTATTCTAAGCATCACCTGGACTTTCCTAGCAAAGTGCAACCAGAAGTAGATTGCCAGGCCTTTCTTCTGTGCAGGAAGCCTACAGTACCTGGCATCCAGAAAGTTAACCAACAAAAGAGCCTTTTCACATTTCTCCCCGGTAACCTGGAACAATCTCCCAGACAGTATAAGTTCAATAGACGACCTCACCACCTTCCGCAAAGCAATCAAAACCCACCTGTTCACCTTACACTTCGGAAACATAAATGAAGAAACAACTCCCTCCACCAACACCGCACTCAACAACACAGACACTGATCCAACCTAATATAATCTAGAACCTACATAACCCTTCAGGAAACCCCTCCCCTTAAGCACTAAAAAATTGTAAATAGTTGACCACCTTGCAACAAATGACTGCTCACTTGTTACCATGTTACTCTGATTGTCCTATCGTTCACAATGTTAATATGTTACTCTGTTTACTGTATATAGTTAAACATTCCATGTAATGAATATGTACCTGACTTCTCTGTTTTGCTAATATCCTTCAAGAATACATCATTCCGAACCATGTACTCAAGGGTGACTGTTGGCTGTCCCCTATTATCTAGTTTAAAAGGTATTCTATCTCCTTTTAAAAGGCTAATGACAGAAAACTGGTTCCACCTTGGTTAAGGTGGAGACCATGCTTTCAGAAAAGCCCCCATTTCCCAGAATGTTGTCCAGTTCCTAACAAATACAAAACCCTCTTCCTTGCATCTTCTCATCCATGCACTGAGACTCCAGAACTCTGCCTGCCTCTTGGGTCCTGCACGTTGAATGGGAAACATTTCTGAGAATGCTATCCTGTAAGTTCTGGATTTCAACATTTACTTAAAAAACGAAGGGGTATGTATACTAAACCATCTTAATGTGCGCTCTGACATGTTATCACACGATAAGGTACCTTATCACACAATAATGGCGCTTTATCGGGTGCAGAAGTACCTTAGCGCGCGATAACGCGCGCAGCGGCGCAGATGACCGCTGAAGGCGGGGAAAGGCTCCCGGAGGGCAGAGTAAGGCTCCCCAGGGGCGGAGAGAGAGGGTCAATAGGCAGAGAGTGGGAGGGGAGAGGCTCCCTGCACACTAACACTGTGAAATTCGAGGCTGAAAACTAACGCCAGTGATACCCTGGCGTTACAGCAGATTTAAAGGGAAAAGAAACCATTTCCATCAGCAATGTACAGCAGAACCAGGGAAACCTACAAAAGGTGATAAGTGTGATACATGTGCATGGAACAAAAGGGCAAATAAACACTGAAAATGACCCGAACAAAATTGAAAAAAAACATAACCAAGCTGGACAATAGTGATATTAATGGGAAACATCAACCCCCCCTCCCCCCCCCGAGAAAGCTCCAAAAAAAAGATATGAATTTTGGAAGGGTCTATGCTCCATCCCCATACAAGGTGAATGAGCCCACAGTGAAACTGCGCTGAGCAGGGTTTTCCCTCTCCATTGGGCAGGTTTCCTATGGCATGCACATGTTCCACAACAGCAGGGTGGGCATGTTGGAACAGGCAACTGGACAGATGCTTGAAAAGGGGACACAGAGGGCTGCAGGCGGCACATGCTGTGGTGCAGCTGGGCCACAGTGCGGACTAGGGTGATGCATAGGTGGCCCATAAGAATGCTGAAACAGTAGAGCAGCCAGACAGCAACTGATGAGGGCCCAACATGGGCATAAGTGTGCTTCCCACAGTGTCACAGGGGATAGTACCCAGCAGGTACCCCCAAGGGCACAGAACATTGGTAGGCGGTGCTGGGGAGAAGCGTGGACAGCTATGCAGGCACCCCCACCCCAGAACCCGCACCATAGGCAGCTGCCTACCCACACACTGGATGGCCTGAGACTGCATTCCACCAGCAGAAGGGCATGTCAGCAGGGTGGCAGAGGGGTACTGGTGGGGGAGGGGGCAGTGGCAGCTGCCCAGAGCAGACCATGGCCTAGCCCTGTGTAGGTGGGTGCCATGCACTGCAACAGACAGGCCCTGTCTGACGAACAGTCATGGTATCACTAGGGAATGCAGCATCTCTGTGGCAACAAAGTGGTGCAGTGTACATAGCCAGTGTGCTCAGAAGCAAAAGGTCACAGGTTCAAGTCCCAGCTGTGGTTCCTGCCAACCCAGTCCCCATATTTTACCCACTACTTAAAAGTGCTAATACAGACAGAACCTTTATTTCAGATGACGCAAACATGCCCAAAACACCTACATTTTACCCTACAGAGTACAGACACCATAAACATGCGCATTACCTAGAGCAGAGTCTCCCAAATACAGTCCTGGAGGGCCAAACACTATTCAGGTTCCATGCTGCCTCTAATAAATATGGCTGTGCTGCATTTCTATGCACCACCCCCATGGTATGCAGATGTATCTCATGCATATTCATTAGGGACAGCATGAAAACCCAAACAGTGTGTGGCCCTCCAGGACTGGAGTTGGGAACCTCTGCCCTAGAGCAGCAGCCAATAGGGGCAGACACACCCTCACCTACAGGCTGCATTATCCAAAGCCTCCTGGAGAGGCAGGATGTTGGGCCCTGCGTGCATCTCCCAATACTAGCACTTGCATACCTTAGCAATGCCACCCTAAACCTGGGAATATGGTACACAGCTATCAAAAGGTTGCTATGATAACTGGCAGATAGAAATTCCTACGTTAGGCACAATTGGCTGATTGAGCTGCATCATAGCAACATTTCTGATGTCTGTGGAGTGTGCCTCAGGTCTGGTGTCTGACAGAGTGACCACAACAGTATTGCGTACCATAGCCATGCCTGCACTGTGCCCAGGACTGGTGTGGTGGCCAGGGCTGCCAAACACCTCTATAGTTGCACAATGCTGGCATAGGTGTGGGGAGTGTGTGTCTGTCTATCCAGTGTGTGGTGGCTGCTAACACCTTCCTCAGCCCACACTGCTAGCACTGTTGCCAGTATTGACCTGCCAATGTGCATAATATGAGGAGCAAGGTACTGTGGGAATAGCCTGGATAGGGTGGCTTGGCCTGGATTAATCTGTACAGAGCATAGGGCAATGGCTCGGACATTGTAGTGGCCGGCCACCACCTGCACAGACAGGGTGGTCACAGCATGTCCTGCTGGGAGGTCACTCTCACCCTGACTGAGCAGTGACCATGGCATGGCTAGGTTCCCCCATAGTGCTATATAGTACTTTTTATGTGATATTTATGGGTTCTCTTTTGGGGCCCAGTCACTGACTTATCTGCTTGGTGTGCATGCTGACATCCCAGTTCTGGGTACACACATCTCCTCCAGGACCATGCCCTATGGACTAGCTAGCAGACTGTCTGCAGCTAGTATGTGTCTTGCTGGAACACCTTGCAGGGTGCAGTGGCTGGAGGCTTGCTGCTGGAGAATGTCAGGTAGTGGTGGGGGGCAGCTGAGCATTTCCAGGCCTACTGTCTGCCTGCTATTGCTTTATGGATGTGTACAGCTCTGCATTGCCTGCCCTGTAGTGTGTCTGTTCTCCAGCAGGACTGGGGTTGATGGTCCCCTCTACTGCCACCATTGCAGGGAGGTAGAATGTGGATCTATTGGTGGGTGATCCTGTTTCCCACACTGAGCCCCAGAGGGTGGGTTGTGTGGTGGTACATAATCTGCTTATGGGTCCAAACACCCCCCCCCCTTCACCTACATCATGTAGCCATGGCACCAACACAGGATATGCACTGTTCTGGGTGCATCGTAGCCCATAAAGGCTAGACATGACTGAGAAATACAGAAGGACATAGATGTAACCTAGGTGTGTCTGTAGGAACTATCTATCACACACAGTAGCACTGATGGGGACCTGCAGCATGGTGTATTTCAGTCATGAAAGGTGCAGTGGACCTGGTGCTGGGCGCCCCACCTCACCCTCAGGGTGGCACAGTACCCGCACAATGTGACGGTCTGTGGCTACTCTGTGCCAGTACCACACACGGTCAGTTCCCCCTACCAGGCCAAGGTGCTGTGGGGGTGCATACCCCATCTTGTGTCCATCTGTTGACTGCTGATTTGCATGTGCAGTTGATCATGGTTACGGGTGGGTTAACCCTATCCTGGTAACCACAGCAGACAGTTTGTGTGGTGACGTGCAGTCCTTCTGCAGCCAGTCAGGGGTTTGTTAGCAGCTGTAGTCCACTGGTTATTTCACTGCCTATGAAGCCAGAAGTCATGGGTTCAAACCCAAGGTGGGGTTATTTGATAGAGTTGTCTGAGGCATTGTCTATTTTTAATGTACATTAGTGCTGCCAGCAAAAACACCCTCAGAGTACTGTAACCTTAAGGCGCCCTATCAAGCGCCTTATAAAGTGCCTTATAAGGTGTCCTATAGGGGACATTATAGGGTGCCTTGGCGGACAGTGCACTTTATAATGTGCCCTATGGAGTGCCTTATGGGGTGCCTTATGCGGCACCTTAGGTTACGCCACCGTGAGGGTGTGTTTGCTGGCAGCACTAATTAAAATAAAAGGAAAATGCCTCAAAAAGCACTACTTAAATGTACAGGGTGATGCCTCAGCCAGCCTTATGCATTAGGCACACTGGGGGATCAAACTCATGACCCCTGTATCATCAGTCACTGCATTAACCATTGTGCTACACCTCTGCTTCTATGTTTGCATGTCTGCGTGCCTACTTAAGATTATCTCACGTTAACGTGCTTAGTGGCGTTTCGCCCGATAATGTGCGCAGCACGTGTTATCGCGCGATAATCCCGTTTTGCTACATTAAGACCGAAACGCCCACTCCTTTTATGGCGTCCTGCATACTATCGCCGGGCGCACGTTAAGATGGTTTAGTAAACATACCCCTAAATTTGGCTAACAGAACCTCCAACAGTTTCCTATGTCATTGGTATCAACATGTATCAAAACAACAGACTCCTCCCTAACACTATCTAAAAACTTGTCTAGGTGGCATATGAGGTCCGCTATCTTTGCACCAGGCAGGCATATTACCAGGTGATCCTCATGTCCACCAACCATCCAGCTATCTACATGCCTAATAATCAAATCACCAACTATAATGGCTGTCCTAACCCTTCCTTCATGGGCACATGGCCTAGAGACACATCCAAAACAAACACAAAGAGTGGCAGGTTCACACACAACACCTTTATTAAACAATCATAAGGTGGCCAAAACCCAACACAGGACCGTGTTTCGTGTTGTACTTCATCAGGGGTTGTAAGGGCACACTTATCGGTGTGTGGTAGCAATGAATTTCACAATACGCACTGAAAATGTGATTGGAGCCTTTAACACAAGGGCTAATAGTACCTCTGAAACTTAAAAAGTATCGGAGGCACTACTCCAAAGTTGTATTACTCTCCGGAGAAAACCACCTCAAGATTGGCAAATAATCGTGATCAAGCTGAAATAGAACTGAAAACATAGGGGCCACCGATGGCACTGCTTCAAAAACGTGTACACGTGTAATACAACTTTGAAGTACAACACGAAACACGGTCCTGTGTTGGGTTTTGGCCACCTTATGATTGTTTAATAAAGGTGTTGTGTGTGAACCTGCCACTCTTTGTGTTTGTTTTGGTTGTGTTTCTGCTAAGTGTGGCTGGTGCTGTTTTCCCTGTTGGTTCTAGAGACACATCCTAAATGTGAGAGGGGATTATATCACCTAGAGGATAGGTCCTAGCTACACGATCAGTTCCTTCACCACCAAGGTGATGCTCTCCTTTCACGTGACCTCTCTCCTCCATGGCAGCAGAGAGGCTGCCAGATTGGAGATGGGACTTTTCTACTACATCCCTTTAGGTCTCAGCTATATACCTCTCCTTCTTCCTCAGCTTCTCCAAGTGCATGACAGTAGCCTCCTGAGATCGGTCTTGTTCCCTAAGAGCAAAGAGCTCTTTGCTCTTGTTCCCTACTGGGTGAAAACCATACTGGTAACATTTGGTGCAAAAGACTGCTGGATTGCTGTCTGCATCTTAGATTTAAAGATTTATTTTAACGATTTAAGTTGTTAAGTTATGTAAAGTTGCTAGAGGAATAGAGATACTTGAACTGATACAATTATACCTAATCAGGCTCATTCCATCCTAGACGTACAGCCCCTCTGTACGTCTGGTTTGACCGGACGTACAGAGGGGGTTGCAATTCTGATTCCGCAGGGCACATCTAGCCCCGTGGGATCAGAATCGCGATCAGTCATGTACATGCAGGCCGGGACTACGATTCAGCCTGGCCTACACGTACACGACAAGCCTAACTAACTCAGTCAGGGCTTTTAAATGGAGCCGTGGCGCCATGGTGTCTGGTTGCCATGGCACCGCAGCTCCATTTAAAAGCCGTGATGCCAGCCGCTGGAAAAAAAAGCTTATTCCCCTCAACCTGACTCCTGATCTGGCATCCTAAGGCCAGAGTTGGGCTGCAGGGAATGTCCTCTGCCCCTTCCCCCGCCCTATCCATTCCCCGGCCACAAAAAAAAAAGAATGTCCTCAGGGGTGGAATAACTTCCCCACACATATCAACATTATAATCATCCCTGTACGTCCAGGGCTGGCGACCGCTCATCGCCCGTCCAGACTCCACCCCCGAGGTGCCCCTTCCCCGCCCTGTCTAACTTTCCAACACAACCGGCGGGAAGGTTAGACGCCGGCGGGGGAAGTCATGAATAGCAGGGATGGGCATCCCGTCCCAGCTATTCGTGGCACAGAATTGGGCCCAATAATTATAATGGACTTTTAGTGTTCACCTCATGGCGAACTGTAAGGACTTAATTAATCTACTTTTAAGGCCTTATAATCTGCTGATGAAGATGATCAGTTTAACCTGAAATTGTGTAAGATTACCCCCTTCCTCTTAATTGGTTTAAGAGGCTATAAATCAAGGATTATGCCTGGGGTGGGTGGGAGGGATGTCCTATATGTATATGTGCTTTTAAGACAATCTCTTAATTTCTTGGGTGATTTACACTGTCCTTGGTTTGATAGAGGCAGCTTTTTAAATTGCCCCTTTGATCTGTCACGTGATGTTAACACCTATTTAAAACAATTTCACAGTTTTCTTCCCTCCTAAATGGTAGGCCTCTTTGTAAAAGGTCTCTAGAAGACAATTTCTCTCTGTATATATGCAGATAATATTTGCCTATTCTATTCTCTCTGTTAAGATATGTATTTATTTATTTAACAATTTTTCTATACCGCCTTATCATTTAATCAAGGCGGTTTACATTAAACTTCAACTGTTACAGAAAACTTGCATGTAAAAACAATAAAACTTAAACAATAACAGAATATTTTCTGTGGGGAACAAAGGGGAGGGGTAAGTGGGTAGTGCTGAAAGCACAACTTATGTACACTATGACAAAGGGGAGGGGGTAAATGGGTAGTGCAGGAAGCACAACTTATGTCCAATATATGACATATAAACAGCTTGTGATGAGGTGTGGTTTTGAGGCCATAGGTTGACTGGGGTGCTAGGAGTGTTCATTGAAGTGTTCAATGAAGAGGAGGGTTTTGAGTTGTTTCCAGAATTCCTTTAAGTGTGTTGTTGACCTTAGCTTTTCTGGGAGAGAATTCCAAATAGTATGGGCAGCAAGTGAAAGAGCCCTCGTGGTGGTAGTGGATTTTTTTGGCTTTTGTGAATAAACTGGGGTTTGGTATGGTGTTTTTGGTGCTGCTCCCGTCAGGTCTTTTGCTGCTTTGGTGCTGATGAGTTCCTGTAAAATTCCTGCTGGTATGTTATTTTTAATTTTAAAGATGGTAAGAGCAGATTTATATTTAGTGCGTGAGATAATTGGTAACCAGTGCAATTCGCACAGGAGGGGAGTTATATGGTCATGTTGTGATGCTCCAATGACGGTTTAAGTGGCGGTGTTTTGGACTAGTTGCAGATATACTCTAACTGGCTTTAATTTAAGTGAAATCTGGCTTGTAATGCTAAGCCCTAGCTGGTTTTAATTCAACTGACAGCTGGCTTTTTATACTAAGCCCCAGCTGGCTGTAATTTCACTGAAAGCTGGCTTGTAGTACTATACCCTAACTCCCTTAATAAAACACTGCATTTTAAAATACAGAGATTTGATCAGTTTTAACCCAAAGAATTCCCTTTTCCCCAAGGTTTAGAGAAATTTTCAGGAGATATATATGTTCAAGTGCAGATTTATTCCCTCCAGTAGCAGCTCTCTGGATAGTCCTTCAAGATGGTTACTCCCTGAAGAAGCCCTCACTTGTGGCAACATTTATGGCAGGGTTGAAGGATAAACAAAGGGAGTAAAAGGAGTACCAACAGTTTGTTGAACTTTATGCAAATCAAATGTGATGTGAGTGAATGTTCAGCAGTTATTAAGCCAGAGAGGATTGCCTTTGGGTCATCATCCACCGTGAAAAATCATGTTGGGATAAAGCAAGAGAGGACAGAACAAGGATAAAAGGAAAGTATATCTTGCTTGGAATCTCGAGGAACACTTTCTTTATTTAAGAGGGTAACCTTTTACATACAGTATAGGTGGATGAATGTTTGCTAGTGTATGTATGATTGTGTGGATACATTTTATATTGTATGATCATTACACCTATGCTGGACTACTGTAATATCCTATTCCAAGGTCTACCTAAACAAACCACCTACAAATAGTCCAGAACACTGCTGCCCGCATTATTGCTAGCGCTTCAATACAAGACCATAGAACTACAATACTACATGATCTGCACTGGCTACTAATCTCTTCACGGGCAAAATATAAATCAGCACTCACCATCTTCAAACTTAAAAACAATATGTCAGCAGGAATACTACAAGAACTCATCGGAACCAAAGCAAGCAAAAGACCAGACAGAAACAGCACCAAAAACACTATACCAACACCTAGGGGTATGTTTACTAAACTGTCCTAATGTTACCGGCGCTAGTTTCAATGATAATGTGAAGAATGCCATATAAGGAGTGGGTGTTCCAGTCCTAAGGTAGCGAGAATATGTATCGCACGATAGTGGGTGCCGTGGCACGTTAATGCGCGTTAACCCTAAGTACATGCCAGCGCAGTGCTAGCTGCTATGACTGTGGAGGCAGAGGTCATGGGTTCAATCCCGCAGTGGTGTAATCTAAAATGGCTGTCTGAGGCATTTTCTTTTAATTTAAATCAGTGCTGCCAGCAGAAACACCCTCACAGTGCCGTAACCTAAGGTGCCTCATAAGGGCCCTATAAGGCACCCCATAGGTCACATTATAAAGTGCCCTGTCTGCCAAGGCACCCTATAATGTGCCCTATAGGGCACTGTATAGGGCAGCTTATAGGGTGCTTTACAGGGTGCCCTATAGGGCATCTATGAGGCACCTTAGGCTACAGATACCCTTTTCTCCCCAGATTTTTACTCTCTTTCAGTTGATTCCCAGGTACATATCTGGCATACGACCCTTGTCTCTGCTCTTGATACCCTTGCTCCACTCCGCCCTCTTCGCACCTCTCCTGCCCCCACTCGACATCTTTGGTACCACCCCGGTCTCTATCTCCATCGTCGATACCTCCGTCGGGCTGAGCGCTCTTGGCGTAAGCACCCCTGTTCTTCTACTCTCTCACATTTTCACTACTGTCACAAACTCTATTGCTCTCTTCTTCATTCTGCTAAACAAGATTACTATTCCAAGCTTATTTCTTCATCAGCTAATTCCTCTCGTACTCTTTATTCTGTTCTTCGCTCCCTCTCCGTCCTGCAGTCGCCCACTCCCTCTCTCTCCCTCCCCTCTCCTGTCCCCGCTACTTTAGCGTCCTATTTCTCCTCTAAAGTTCTCTCTCTTCGTCTTTCTTTTCCTTCATGCCCCTCCCCTCTCTCCCCAGTACTCTCATCTCCAACCTCACCATCCTTTTTGTTCCCACCATCATCCCCCCTATCCTCTGCCTCCCCCCCTCTTTCTCATCGTTGGTCTGCTTTTGACCCAATCACATATCCTATGCTCTCTAAGGTCTTCTCTTCACAGAAAACTACCTGTCTTTCTGACCACATCCCCTCCTATTGGCTTTTAGAACCATCTCTCGCTTTGTCCTCTTTCATCCTTTCTATCTTTAACTCTAGTCTTGCCTCTGGTGTCTTCTTCTCTTCCTGGAAACATGCTTTGGTCCGTCCTATCCTGAAAAACGATTCCCTGGATCCCTCTTCCCCTTCAAATTGGCGCCCTATCTCTAACCTTCCTTTCCTCTCCAAACTCTTAGAGAAATTGGTTTTCCTCCAGCTCTCCACGCACCTTGAGGCTTCCCTTACCCTTCACCCCCGGCAGTCTGGTTTCCGTCCTGGTCATAGCACTAAATCTGTTCTTCTTTCACTCCTCAATGAATTGCATGCTGCCCACGATCACGGTTCTCTCTCCCTTGCTGTCTCACTAGATCTCTCCGCTGCCTTTGACCTTGTTGATCATCACACCCTCCTACTTCGACTTCAATATGCTGGTCTCTCTGGTCTGGTCCTAAAGTGGTTCCACTCTTTTTTGTCTTGTCATTCTTATTCTGTCGTATCTGGTGTTTCTTCCTCTCCCTCCACCCCCCTTTTGTGTGGGGTTCCTCAAGGCTCTGTCCTCTCTCCTGTTCTCTTTAATGTCTTTTTGGTCCCCCTCACTCTCCTGGTTCAACAGTATGGTGTTTCCACACATTATTATGCTGACGACATCTTTCTCCTCTATCACACTGATTCTTTGGCTCCAGACATCACCCCTCTCAACAACTGTCTCTCCGCCGTTGCTTCTTGGATTTCTTCCAACTTTCTCAATCTCAAGAAAACTGTGGCGATCTGGTTCACCTTTGGTCACTGCCCTCCTCCTCTTGTACCGGTTCTCTCTTCCTCTCCTATCCCCTTAGTCTCCTCCCTTAGATACTTAGGTGTTACTCTTGATTCTGCCCTCACCTTTAAGAGTCACATTTCATTCTTGGTCCAACGTTCCTTTTTTGTGTTAAAGCAACTCCGTGCTGTCCGTCCTTTTCTCTCCTCCTCCTCTCTGGCTACCCTTCTTTGCTCCTTAGTTCTCTCACGCTTGAACTATTGTAACGTTTGCTTAGCTGGTCTCCCTCAATCTCAACTGTCCCGCATCCAACGTCTCCAGAGTACAGCTTGTGATAAGGAAGCTTATCATAGCTCAGGAAGGAGCTATAGAAAAGGTGAAGTGACTCTGAACAAGCAACCTGTCAGTTCTGGTAGAAATAAGAAAACAGAATTTTTCCATAAAAGACTACCAGTCCCAGAATGCACCAGGTTTCCAACAGCCATTAGAGGAGCTGAAGTGGGGAAACGTGTGTTCAATCAGGAGGGCTATGAGGTAATCCCTAAGCACTCATCTCAAAGGGCAGGGCCTGATTCAGCACAGCTGCGCTGTGTTAGGGAGGAGCACTCATCTAAGCAGAATAAAGGTAGAGTTTATTCTACAGAGAATCATCCTCAGTATCTTGAGAATCAGCTTGAGCTTGATCATCTTCATCATCAGGAGGATCATCAGAAGCAGAAGCCAAACCGGACGGACAGAGAGGGAAAGAAACCCTTTGGAAGAAAGAGGAGAAAAGCCTTTGAGAGGTCTAGAAGAGTCCAGAGCAGTACGTATACTGGGAGGCATTCCAAGGGCCAGCATACACCATTGGACTGGGGAAAGCCAGAGGAATGGTGCTGCAGAGCTAGGAATCTCCAGACGGTACCTGTGAGAGAGACGGCTACATGTGGAAGGGACCCTAGGACCCGTGCCAGAAGGTATGTGAAGAGAGATCCAGTGTCCAGGGATCTGGATTGGAAGACTGGACATAAGAACTGGACTACATACTGGCCAGGCTATATAGAGAGGAACTCTAACAGCAATGGAAGCTCAGGCATGAACACTGATCTATGCCCTAGCTATAACCTTGAAAGACAGCAGGGAAACAAGTATTCTCCTGAAAGTGCTCCATTGAGAGATTCATCTATGCCAATCCATGATATTGAACCCATGCTTGTTGAAGAAGGGGGAATGATTGCAGATGAAGAATGTGTTTATATGGACTGCTCTCTGTCCAAACTCCTTTGGTGATTTTCTGTTATAAAGTACAGCAACCATCACAAAGAAATACAAACTTGTTCTTTAATCTACTCAGAAAAGCTCCTGAGTAAGGTTTCTAGCCCTGCAGTAGAAAGCAAGCCAGCTAAGGGGTTTCAGCTGGATAACTGCTAGCAATTGAGCCTTACCTAATTGCTTGTGAGCTAGGAGAGAATCACTTCTGAATCTATGTGGGAAGATATAAGAAGTTAACCTGAAAAGAACAGTTTTTTTTCTCTTTGTAGCTTTTGGTTTGTTGTTTGATATATGCTAAGAAAACATTAGCTAATGCCTGACAAGTTTGAATGTTGTTTTCCTGATTTTGATTTTGTTTTTCCAAGTTAAACACTGGAAGCAAGTAACCTGATTTATGTGCTACCAAGCATATCTGTGTTGGGAGAAATAACCCCATAAATAAATATCTTATTGGCTTTAACACTTGAGCACAACTAAATTATTGTCAGCAGCTGTGTCTGGTGTGAATGAACTACATTGCCCACAATCCCTTGCAAATCATATAGATATATGCACTTGCCAAGACTGTGAAGATTCTCACCCAGGCAGCCGTATTACAAGCTGTCCGTATCCTCTCACATGCATCCCGCTTTGATCATGTCACCCCCCTCCTTCTGCACCACCATTGGCTCCCTGTTTCATATCGCATACAATTCAAAATTCTTATCTTTGTCCACAGAACTATTCACACTGGTGTTCCTTTGTACCTTGCTGATCTGATACACCTTCACACCCCCCACCGTTCTCTCCGTTCTGTTCACTCCAACCGCTTGTTCCTTCCTTCCCCGTCCCAAGCCCACTTAGAATCTACACGGTCTTCCGCTTTTTACTTTCTTGGGCCCCACCTCTGGAACTCGCACCCCCCTGCCCTCCGATTGGATTCTTCTTTCAAATCCTTTAAAACCCACTTAAAAACTCACATTTTTTGTATGGCTTTCAACCTTCCACCTCTCCCCCTTCCTCACAACCTACTACCTTTCCCCTTAACAAGTATTGTAATTAACTTTTTATTGGTTGTCTTGTCGCTTTTTTACTTCTCTGTTCTCTTTCCTTTCCCCCTCTTGGAAACTTCTAAATTGGTGTTCTCTTTCCTTTCTGCAGCCTTTTATGATTTTATGATTGCAAACCGCTCTGATACCCTATGACGGGCGGTATATAAAGTTTTAAATAAACATAAACATACAGCACTGTGAGGGTGTTTCTGCTGGCAGCACTGATTTAAATTAAAAGACAATGCCTCAGACAGCCTTTTTAGATTACACCACTGCAGCATGGAGCCCATGACCTCTGCCTCCACAGTCATTGAAGTAACCAGTAGGCTACATCTTTATAGCTACTACCACATTGCTGGCTGGCTACAGAAAGACTGCAGGTCACCACACAAACTGTCTGCTCTGGTTACCAGGATAGGGTAAACACACCCTTACCCATGATGCACTACACATGCAGATCAGCAGTCTACAGCTGATCACATAATGGGGTATGCACCCCCACAGCACCTAGGCCTGGTAGAGGGAACTGACCATGTGGGTTACTGGCACAGAGTAGCTACAGACCGTGTCATTGTGCAGGTCCTGTGCTCACCCTGATGGTGAGGTGGGGCACCCAGCACCAGGTCTGCAACACCTGGCTTGGCTGAGATAGGCTATACTGCAGGTCCCCATCAGTGCCAGTGTGTGATAGGTAGTCTTTGCAGACACACCTAGCATACACTTGTGTCCATCTGTATTTCCCAGTAATGTCTAGCCCTTGTGGATTATGATGCAACCAGAATAGTGCATATCCTGTGTGAAGGGGGGTGTCTGGACCCAAAAGCGGATTATGTAGCACCACCCAACCCGCCCTCTGTGGCTCATGGTGGGGGGAGGAGGAGACAGGATCTCCCACCACAGATCCACATTGTACATCTCTGTAATAGTGGTAGTAGAGAGGACCATCAACCCCAGTTCTACTGGGGAACAGGCACTCTAAAGGGCAGTCGATGCAGATCAGTACGCATCACATAAGGCAATGGTAGATAGGCAGAACACTGGAGAAGCTCAGCTGCCCCTCACCACTATCTGACATTCACCAGCAGAGGGCACAGTCAGTCTCCACCCTGCAAGGTGTTTCAGCCATACACATGTTAACTGCAGACAGTCTGCTAGCTAGTACATAGTGCATGTTCCTGGAGAAACTGTGTGCACACAAAAATGGGATGTGAGCACACACGCCAAGCAGGTATGTCAGTGACTAAGCCCCAGAAAATAGAACCCATAAATATCACTTGAGAGAAATACTGCATAGCACTATGGGGGAACCTAGCCATGCCGTGGTCACTGCTCAGTCAGGGTGAGAGAGACCTCCCAGCATGACATGCTATGGCCACCATGTCCGTGCAGGTAGTGGTCGGGCACTATAATGTCCCAGCCATTGCCCTATACCCTATGCAGATGCATCCTGCCCAGGCCACCCTGTCCGCAGCACCTAGGTTGGCTGAGATAGGCTGTGCTGCAAGTCCCCATCAGTGCCAGTGTGTGATAGGTAGTCTTTGCAGACAAAACTAGGATACACCTGTGTCCATCTGTATTTCCCAGTCATGTTTAGCCCTTGTGACCTATGAGGCACCCAGAATAGTGCATATCCTGTGTGGGTGCCATGGTCACATGTTATAGGTGAAGGGGGATTATGTAGCACCACCCAACCCGCCCTCTTTGACTCAGGGTGGGGAACAGGATCTCCCACCAACAGATCCACATTGTATATCTCTGCAATGGTGCAGATCTGTACACATCATATACAGCATTGGCAGAATGCTGGGGAAGCTCAGCTTTCCACCCCCACTATCTGACCTGCACAGTCAGTCTCCACCCACTGCACCCTGCAAAGTGTTCTAGCCATACACATGCTAACTGCAGACAGTCTAACACGCATGCACACACATGTGATTGGGCCCCAGAAAAGAGAACCCATAAATATCACTTGAAAAAATGCTGCATAGCACTATGTGGGAACCTAGCCATGCCGTGATCACTGCTCAGTCAGGGTGAGAGTGACCTCCCAGCATGACATGCTGTGGCCACCCTGTCCGTGCAGGTCATGGTCGGGCACTATAATGCCCCAGCCATTGTCCTATACCCTATGCAGATGCATCCTGCCCAGGCCATACCCACAGCACCTTGCTCCTCATTATGCACATTGGCAGGCTGACACTGGAAACAGTGCAAGCAGTGTGGGCTGAGTAAGGTGTAGGCAGCCCCAACACACTGGATAGACAGACACCCACTCACACACCTATGCCAGCATTGTGCAAATATAGAGGTGGTTGGCGGCCCTGGCCGCCACACCAGTCCTGGGCACAGTGCAGGCATTGCTTTGGTACGCAAAACTGTTGGGGTCACTGTCAGAAGCAATAACTGAAACACACTCCACAGATATCAGAAAGGTTGCTATGATGAATCTCTATCAAGAAAACGTGTTTAAATTAGGATTTGTTATCTGACATTAATCATAGCAACATTTTGATATATGTGGAACGTGTTCCCAAGTTTAGGATGGCATTACTAAGGTATGCAGGTGCCAGTATTGGGAGATGCTGCTCCGCGCAGGGCCCAACAGCCTGACCCTCCATGAGGCGTTGGATACTGGAGCCTGTGGGTATGGGTGTTTGTACCCCTGTTGGCCTCTATTCTAGGGCTGAGTTTCCCAACTCTGGTCCTGGTGGGCCAAACACTGTTCAGGTTTTTATGCTGTCCCTAATGAATATGCATGAGATACATTTGCATACAATGGGGGTGGTGCATACAAATGCAGCACAGGCATATTTATTAGGGACAGCATGAAACCTGAATGGTGCTTGGCCCTCTAGGACTGCAGTTGGGAAACTCTGCTCTAGGGATTGCACATGTTTATGGTGTCTGTGCTCTGTAGGGTAAAATATAGGCGTTTCAGGCATGTTTATTTTATCTGCAAGAAAGGTTCTGTCTTTATTACCACGGTTTAGTACTCGGTAAAATATGGGGACAGGGTTGGCAGGAGGCACAGCTGGGACTTGAACTTGTGACCTTCTGCTCCTGAACACACTGGCTGTGTGTACTGCAACACGCTGTTGCCACAGGGGCAGATCATTCCCTGGGGATACCATGACTGTTTGTCAGCCAGACCTTGTCTGTTGCAGTGCACGGCACCCACCTAAATGGGGCTTGGTCGTGGTCTGCTGTGGGCAGATGCCACTGCCCCCTCTGCCACCAGCACCACTCTGCCACCATGCTGACATGCCCTTATGCCAGTGGTGCTGGTGGTGCGCAGTCCCAGGCCATCCAGTGTGCCGGTAGACAGCTTCCTATGGTGTGGGTTCTTGGGTAGGGGTGCCTACATGGACATGCGTGCTTCCCCCCGGCACCGCCTGCCAATGTCATGTGACCTTGGGGGTACCTGCTGGGTAATATCCCCTGTGACATTGTGGGACATACACTCGTGCCCATGTTGGGCCTTTGTCAGTTGCTGTCTTGCTGCTTTACAGTTTCGGCATTCCTATGTGCCACCTAGGCATCTGCCTAGTCCGCACTGTGCCCCAGCTGGAACACAGCAGCTGCCGCCTGCAGCCCCCTGTATCCCATTTACAGCATCAGTACAGTTTCCCTTTCCTACGTGCCCACTCTTCTGTTGCTGCACATGTACACGCCTTAACAAACCTGCCCAATATAAACAACAAAAAACCTGATCACCGCTATTTCTTTTTTTTTTTTAATTTATCAATTATAACAAAGTTACATCCAAGAAACAAATCAATGAATGATACAAAAATGGGCATACTTATACAGACAATTCTAAAGAGGAAAATAAAATCCCCTCCCTCCAAGACGGAGATTAAGAAAACAAATAGTCAATACCCATTTAAATGTAGACCTCAAACAATGGGTAATATAAGAAAGTACTAGGAAAAAAATAACCTAAACAGACAGTAAATGGCCTACACAGTCCTAAACTATCTAATCATCATTATTAATGCAACAGGTGAAGACTTAAGCGTCAGCCGATTGAGAGGGTCCAGCAACATCAACCATTACAACTTCCCTCGCCTCAAGGGACTCTAATAGTTGCCTAGGATCAAAAAACAAGTATACTTTTTGTTTGAAAACCACACAACATTTTGCAGGAAATTTAAGCTGGATGGTAGCCCCCAGTGCTACAACCCTGGGGCGAAGAACCAAAAAGTCCTTCCTTCTCAGCTGCGTAATACGAGATATATCAGGAAATATGCGTACTTTAGACCCTAGAAAAACTTCATTAAAATTCCTAAAGTACAATCTGAGGATAAAGAATTTGTCAGATTCCAGTGCTAGGGTAACAAGGAGGGTAGACGTATCGGTAATGACCTCCAGGGAAGATTCTAAAAACCCCGTGAGGTCGCCCACGTCAGGGGAAGCAGAAGGGGCAAGGGAACCAAAATCCCTTTGCCCCAAGGACAAATACTGCGCCTGCACCAGGGGTGGAAACTGATCTGGGGAGATCTTCAAAACCTCTCCAATAGTGACAATAAGGGAGACCGTGGAAAGTTCAGAAAGCGCAAATTGCACCACCGAACCTGGTTTTCTAAATATTCCATTTTCCTGGAGGATACAGTTTTGTCCTTAACCTGGACAGTCACCAACTCCCTCAACTGCCCAACTTCTTGCTCCACTTTGGAAAGTCTCTCCACTTGCTCTTCCTGCACACCATAAAGAGTTCCACATAAAGATTGAACCCCAACAATCTCAGTACCAACAAAGCTCAAAACATTCTTGAGGGAAGCATTCAGCATTGCTAGACCGTCCCACAGTGCTTTCATTGTTATCACCGCAGGTCTTTCCAGCACTGGCAACCCTGAAAGTCCCTCTACACGACCAGGTATCACCTCAACTCGTCTCTCAGCACAGCCCTCTGATGTCCCCCGACCTCTGTAGGGGAAAAGCTCTCAGCCAAAGCACCTCCTGCCACTCCATCCACCGGCGTGCTCACCCGCACACTGGCAGGAAAAGCAACTTCTGGCGAGGTAATACTTCCGGGACGCGGTGGGGGGGGGTATGCTCCTCCGGCGAAAGCCAGATCCCCGATGCACTCAGCGACAGCACCTCTCCCTTCGCCGCTGCCGAAGATGCCGCTCCACCTCCGGCCGCGAATCCACATTCCTGCAAGGTACGCTGGGTCAAAGGCACCAGCAGAGCTGTCCCAGTAAGAAGGGCAGCCTGCTTCCGCTTCTTCCGCCCCATTGAAAAAAAATTGAGGAGCAGGCCACGAACCCACAGCAACCAAGAAGGATACAGCTCACCGGTCAGAGCTTCCTGTCGCCATCTTACTACTTCCCATAGCACCTGATCACCGCTATTTCAATGTGGGATCATTCAATTTGTAGGGGGACAAAGCATAGGCCCTTCAAACATGATATCTTCCTTTTTACGCTTTGTCAGTAGTGTTGCTTTATGTTTATCATTAATATCACTATTGGCCAGCTTGGTTATGGGGATTTCAAATGTGATTCTGGTCATTTAATATTTTTATTTGCCTTTTTGGTTCCTGCACATGTATCACTGCTATCACTTTTCTGGGTTTCCCTGCCTTTGCTGCACATTGCTGACTGAAATGGTTTCTCTCTCCTGCAAATGTGCCTCTAGTGTGAGGTTTTCACTGGCGCTAATTTTCAGACCTTCTTTTCACGGCGTTAGTGTGCATGGGGCCTCTCCCTGCCCACTCTCCGCCCATTGACCCCTCATCTCCACTCCTGGGGAGCCTTACTCTGCTCTCTGGGGAGCCTTAGTCCACCCTGTGCACACCTTAATGCCACTGCAGACATTATTGCACGATACGTGACGTTCTCGCATGGTAAAGCACCATTATTGCACGATAACATCACATATCGCGCAATAACGTCACAGCTGCGACATTAGCACCGTTTAGTAAACATACCCCCTAGTCTATTCACAAGAACCAACAAATCCACATCCATATCCATGCAAACCTTCTCTCTTGCTGCCCCTGCTATCTGGAATGTCCTCCCAGATAATCTAAAATCAACAACAGATTGAAAAAAATTCTGGACGTTGCTCAAAACCACCCTATTCATTGAACAAGTCAATGAAGACCACCAATCACCAATCACCCTAATCACGCCACAAGCCAATTTACACAAGCCATGACATCTACACCATACAAACATCCCATTACTCTCATTAAGATGTATATAGTGTAGATAATGTTACAAGAGACTATTCAGGTTTTTGAAGTTATAATGTTACTGTTGATATTTGCAAGTTCTTTGTATAAGTTGAAGTTTATTGTAAACCGCCTTGATTGAATGAAAAAGTGGTATAGAAAAACTGCTAAATAAATAAATGATATGAGAGAAATTTGCATGCAATTGAGGTAGCACATGAAAAACTGTCTCATGCATACTCATTGTGAAAATCCTCAAAACCTTACTGGCAAGGGCGTACACCCAGATCCAGATGTTTCAGCTGCCCTAGGCAGGCCTGCTGATGCGCTCCCCTCCCCTTCACAACTGCTCCCGCCACGCCGCGCCACCTGGCATCCATTGTCTCACCTGGGGATGGGGTAGCACCAACCCCTTTCCCCATTCTTCAAGGTGATGGCAGGTTTTCTGCTGCCACTTCTGTGGGCCCTGAAGTACATGAACACTTGCATGCACCCATAGCTACTGCACCTTTCTCCTCTGACAGGAACTTGCATCGCAGGGGGCAGGAGTGGCAGGGACATGAGTGTGCACACATGCTGTGTGCTTTAAAGCCTCCATGGCACCACAACAGTGGCAAACATCTGCTGCTTTGAAGAATGGATCGTGGTTTTGCCTACAGATGTGTGCTGCCCTAGCCATCCATCTAGTGTGCCTAATAGACAGGCTGCTTCTGGCTACACCAGGACAGAGTTGAGGAACTGGTGTAATATATGATCATTTTGCTTAGAGAAAGTATGACACACTTTATTGTTTTTCAGAAATGTGCAGTCTTTCTCCTGACGTCACTGGGATCTCTATTTGTATGCAGGAAACACACAGAAGATGCTCTGAGAGTGGTAAAAGCTGAACTAAGGATGAGGAGCCAAGAATATTTATGCACACTGCATTCACCACTCTGCCTCATGTAGGCATGTTCGAAAGCACTTCATGTACCTCAATCCCATTGAAAAGAATGAAGTCTACGGTAATGAGAAATAAAATCAAAATAAATTACCCTTGCTAATGGAAGAAATAAAGCATCATGATAAGAGCCAGAACTGCTTGCAGTGTCAGTAGGTGCTTTAAACCCACAGTCACAGCATCCTGTCTGAAAAGCAAACAAGCAGTTTCTCTTTGAAAATTAGCAGCTGAAAACTACAGACCCCTAAGGGGTATGTTTAGTAAAGAGTGTTAGATGCTGCTGTGGAATTATCACACGGTGGCAGTAACTAATGTGAGCAAAATGCAGACATTGCAGCAAATTTCCATGATGTCTGTATTTCACACAGTAGGTACAGGGGGCGGAGTGTGGGCGTGCATTCAACGGGAGATAACCATGGACATTACCAGCGTGTTTTAATCGCCAAAGTTTGCAGGCTTCGTGGATGTAAGCGATCGCTACCTCAATGGGTGGAGATAGCTGCATCCGTGAACCAGGTCCCCCTTAATCCCAGCGTTTTCTCCATGGTATCTGTGAAGCAAATGCTGGAAATACCCCCTGCACCTACTATGGGATCTTTACAGCTAACACCAGCTTTTTGCAGCCGTTGCCTGGCCTGAGCTGCAAAAGCCTAATGCAGTTTAGTAAACATGTTCCTAAAATTATTTGCATGCTTTGCACCTGTCATTTGTGTAGGTGGCCAAGAAGGGCCACACCAGCATAAATAGATTTGCAAATTTGAATGCACACATGTAGGGTAATTTTCTAAGGGGGTGCCTACTTGAAGCCTATTTTAAGGTGCCTCTGTTAAACCTATATAACTCCTGCCAGGCTGTATATCCCTTACAGTGCCTGAGAATGCTATCAGGCTGTACAGGTGCACAATTTCCAGGAGACAGACTTACCCTGCAGTACTAATTTCCAAGTTCTAGTGCTCTTGCAGTTCACCATCTCAACTCCTTTCACTGCAAAAAGGTTCAGTCTAGGCCAAAAGTTGGTTGTGAACCTGGTGAAGTTTATTGACAAAAAAAATCAGTCTATGAGAAAAATCTTCAAACACAACTGGTCACTCTCAATATAGAAGAAACAGCAAGTTTAATATACCAATGTAGCGCCTCCTTGGGTGCACTTATGGGTCTGGGACCAGCCTGGCTGGAGTCCCCTTGAGGACAGGCTCTGTCAGTCCTTCTCAGTTTGGCGGCTGGTATCTCTACCTGGTGAAGAAAGGTGTTAGTGGGAGGATCTCCCTCCTTTCACCCCAGGAAACGTCTCAGAAAAAGCACTGCTGTGAACAAGGCTGGCTTAAATAGTATTTACAATTTATTTATAAAATATTTACATCAATTACTGTGATAAAATAATGCAGTATGCACAACCTGTATTATGTTAAGTGGTTCAAGCAGGTAAGGTGGAATAGCAATAGAAGATAAGAGATAAGACAGTTCAAACAACCAACTAGAACCTTATACATAGTGATTTAAGTAAACTTTTAAAGATTATGGATTTAACCTCATTAACCTGTCTAATAACTCCCTTTCCCCATCAGCCCCAAGTCTCACCTACTGCTGGAGCTGTGGGCCAGTGGCTGCTTGTGAAGAGAGAGGATTTGTAGTTCTGTCCAATTACTGAGGCTGTAGCCTTGGCTCCGTCTCCTCCAATCCTGAGAGGGTTTTGCACTCCTGTCCAATCAGGAACAACTGTTGCAGCTCTCCCTTGAGCTGATCTGCTGCTAGACCCCCCTGGGTCTTGTGGCTCCTAGTCCAAAATGGACTCTCTGCTGCTGCAGATCTCCCTTGAGCTGATCTTCTGCTGCAGCTTCCAATGAGCTGATCTGCTGCTGGGCCCTTCTTGAGCCTTGTGGATCTTTTACTATCTGCTGTTGCAGCTTCCCCTCCTAGAACCAATCTGCCAGTAGCCTCCCAAGCCTGGATTAAGTTCTCTAGTTCTAGAGTCTACTCCATGAGTTGGAAAGAAACTATCTACCTCTATTTCAATCTTCACTCTTACACCTGACTGGGTCTGTAGAAGACTTTCTGAAGGATAATCTGTAAAGTAGAAAACATTTGTACCTTCCTCACCAAAAAAAAAAAAAAAAAGCAAAGCCCCTTTTTACCTAAAGAAAAAAAACACCTATAAATCTCAAACAGCTCTTCTCTGTACAGGGCTGTTGGTGCCAGTGCTAACTGACACTATTTCTTTTAGGGTGAGCAATTTCCACTGCTCCCCGCCTCCCCCCCCAGTATTTACTTCTCCCCCCTCTGTCTAGTATGTGCACTTTATTCTCCTATACTATTCCCTGCATATTTAAAGTTAAATCTTAATAGATATAAATGTGAGCAAATATTATTTAAATACAGCTAAATAAATAAATAAAATATTACCCTTGATCCATCAGCACAGGCAGTGATTTGCATATCCCCATAAATGTTTAATTTCCAGCTCTGCTAACACAATGACTGTTACTGCAGGCTGCTCTTTTAGGGGTATGTTTACTAAACTGCGGTAATGTCATTCGCGTTAGGTAAAGGCAGAGATGCCCATATAAAGGCGTGGCCGTTGCATCGTTACAGCAAGCTGACAGCTAACACGCGTTACAAGGCGCCTTGCAAGGCACCCTGTAAGGCGCCGTATAAGATACCTTGTAAGGTGTCTTGTAAGGTGCCCAGTAAGGTGCCATGTAAGGTGCCTAGCAAGGTGCCCTGTAAGGTGCCTCATAAAGCACCCTATAGGGCCTCCTAGGCTAAGTGCCATATTAGGCACCCTTGGACAAGGCATCACAGAAGGCACCCTGGGCTATGGAACCATAGGTTAAGGTGGCCAACAAGGTCATGGTGTCCTAGGTTAGTGTGCCCTAGGGACTGCAAGGTGCCTCCGGATGACATGCATGACCTGTGCAGAACAGAGACAGATGTAGCTCTAACACTAGATAGAGCACTCAGGAAAGGCAATGAACAGGTGAGTGAAGGAGGGAGAGGTGGGAGCCGCTGAACCTGCCATATCTGCGGGCATCCCATGTGCCTGCCACTACTGATGACAAACATGGTGGGGCAGCTTTACAACAGCACAGGGTGTTGGCAATGTAAAGTACCGGAAAAACAGTTGGTGGCAGGCGATGGGAATACGTGTCCCCCCAGTGGAGGCGGAGGTGGCAGGATAGTTACAATGATGGGTGGACAGAAGAGTAGTGGTGCCATGCAGATCAGGCACAATGCAGGAAAGGGTAGCAGTGCATGACATGGGGTGGCAGCCTGCACTGGCAGACAGGACTCTACACAGCTGACAGACGCAGATAGACGGACCGAGAGAAAGTTAGCAATTGTGGCAAGGGTATTATGGGCTGGAAGCACAGATCTGCAAACATATGACCTCTACAGGCATGCACACTATCATCCTTCTTTTAGGTAAAGAACAGGTGCCCTTGCCCCAGGGAAGTAACCTCCATCCTGTTTGTAAGAGACAGCCCTCCAGGGTTGGTGGGTCAGAGCCACACCTATGACTGGGGCAGTGGCAGACCTGCAGCAATGCTGGAGTTAGGTCTGGAAAGCCCCAACTGTCTCCCACCACTGTCTGCCAGTCACCAGCACAGTCAGACTATACACAGTCTAACTGCAGACAGTCTACCAGCCAGTCCATAGTACATACTCATAGAAAAACTATGTGAAGCAAGCAGGCATCTCAGTGATTGGGAAGCCAGCACTAGGGAACACAAATATATCACTAGAAGCAAATAGTGTGGAGTGCTATTTGGGAACCTAGACGTGCCATGGTCACTGCTCGGTCAGAGTGAGTGCCCTCCCAGCATGCCATGCTGTGGCCACCCTGTCCATGCAGGTGGTGGTCAGGCACTACAGTGTCCCAGCCATTGCCCCACACCCTGTGAAGATGCATCCTGGCCAATCTGCCCTGTCTGGGCCATACCCAAAATACCTTGCTCCTCATTATGCACCTATTCAGGCTAACACTGGTAACAGTGGGACATTTTGGGCCCAGTGAAGGGTGGACAGCCACAGAACAATGGATAGACATACACACACGCTCACTCCTATAGCAGCATTGTACAAAGATAGGGGTGGTTGGCAACCCTGCCCGCCACACTGGTCCTGATCACAGTGCCGACATTGCTAAACTGTGCAGGGGATAGTAGTAGTGCTCTGGGGATAACTTCAGCTCAATGCTGGAGCCAACAGCCTGACTCTACATGCATCTTTGGATTGTGAAGCCTGTGTGGGTGGGTGTTTGTACCCCTGTTCGCCGCTGCTTTGGGCTTTGCACATGTTGCTGTTGTATCTGCATTGTAGGGTAAAACATAGGGACATGCTCTGCAAGAACCACAGCTGGGGCTTAAACCTGTGACCCTGTGCTTCTGGACACACTGGTTGGGTGTACTGCACCGCACTGTTGCCACAGATGCACAATAGTCCCTGGGGCTACCTATACTTTTCCTCAGCTAGACTTTGTATGTTGCACTGCACACCACATACTGATGCAGGGCATGGCCTAGGTCCACTGCAGGGAGGTGGCACTGCCCCCTCCAGCTTGGGCACACCCCCCCCTGCCAAGCTGACATGGCCATTTGCTGTCAGTGCTGGTAGTGCGCAGTCCCAGGCCATCCACTGTGTAGGTAGGCGCCCGCCTAGGGAGCAGATCCCACGGTGGGGAGGCATACATGGACATCCTCACAGCCCCCCCATCACTGCCTACCAATATTATGTCCCTTCCACATGGGGGCGGTATGGCTGGGGGGATGTCAGGTCAGTGCCCTAGCAACTATTGGCTAGGGTGAACCAGGTAGATATAGGTGGATTGTGTTTGACCTTGGTCAGCTGATGTCTTGCTGATTTCCGGTTTCTATGTTCCTGTGTGCCACCTAGGTGCCCGCCTGGTCCACCCTGTGCCCCAGTTGCCCATGCTACATGTCCCGCCTGCGGCCCCCTATGCCCCATTTGCAACATCGCCATAGTGGCCATTCATACTTTGGCACTATGGTGTTGCTGAAAATGGAGCACTACTATCACATTTCTTGGGCTCCCTGCCCAGGCTGTACATTGCTGACACTGAAATGGTTTCTCTCACCTGCAAATGTGCATCTAACGGCAGATTTTAATTCGCGGTAGGATTCAGCTCTTCAGTTCAGCGCGTTAGTGTGAAAGGGGCCTCTCCCCGCCCACTCTCCGCCCATTGACCCCTTCTCTCCACCCTCTCTCCACCTTCTGCAGTGTTTACCGCGGCCAGGGATGTTAACGATCGTTAAGTAACGTTAACGTGCGTTAACATTACATAACGCGCGTTAACGTTACCTAACGATCGTTAACGTTGCATAACGCGCGGTATGTAACGTTACCGCAGTTTAGTAAACATACCCCTTAATGTTTCCCTAATCTGACCTCCCCAGCAACCACCTCTTCAGTAACAATTAATCTTTGATTCTACATTATTCAACACACTCTCAAACACCCATCTTTAGGGGGGGAGGGGGAGGAGGATTCATCAATTTACAGACTCTTGATTTTATACTCCAATCCAAGTCCTTGAGCTGTTTCCAAATAGAGCACTCAGTCTACAAACATTATCCCTCTCCTTGTTTGGAGAGAAAGCAAATAGGATCTTTCTGGTTTGAAAATCTGCAAACATTGTTCTCCTTCAGTGTATGGCCTCTCTCTGATTCAGTGCTTCCCCAAAGATCTTTTCCTTAGAGGACACTGCCTCTGGCTGCTCCCCCTAGTAAAATAGAAACATGATGACAGAAAAAGATCACATGGCCTATCCAATCTGTCCTTCCATATCAACCATTACAACAGTCCCCTTTTTTCCTTTAGAGATCCTCTGTATTTGTCCCATGCTTCTTTAAATTCAGATACTGTCCTCATCTTTACCACCTCCACTGGGAGACTATTCTACGAATCCACCACTCTTTCCATAAAGAAATATTTCTGCATATTACTCCTGAATCTATCCCCTTTCACCCTCATCCCATGTCCCCTCACAGCAGAGCTTGCTTGATGAGCTCCTGCGGTGTCTTGGTTTAAGCAATCTTCAACACCCCTCCTCAGAAGTTCATAGGTAGGCTCAAAACAGTCCCCTCCCCCCCCTCCCCCCCAGTGCTACTCCTGTTTCTCTTCCAGAGGTTTCTGAGAAGATACACTACAGTGCTTTCACTTAGGTGACCTCGGTCATCTCTCTTCAGAAACCCCTTTGAATAGCTCAGGGTTGCACCTCCTTCCTCTCCTAGGTGCTTGGCCAGAGGGATGATGCACCATGCAGTGGTAACATGGCTGTGCCTGCAAAGATCTGGATTTGAATTGAGCCTGTGGTTTTATACCCCTTACAGTTTTCCTCCAGAATTAAACACTTCCCTCCAAACATAATCATTAGATCAAAGACCTTCCCAGCATTACCTCACTGAGATTTGCTGGATGAGTCAGAGGCAAGAAAGTTCTCTCCTGTTCTAGAAGCAGACAGATTATAAAAAGAATAGATAAAACTTATCTGATAGAGCCACTCGAGGTCCTGGGGCATTAAAAGATATAGGACCTTAGGAATTTCTACACCTATTTTATAAAGGCAAGTAGTTGCCTGTTTTTCTTTTAAAAGTGGCTTAACGTGTGCCTACATTACAGGTGTGGACTTTTCTACCAGTCCTAGGGTTGCCAACCAACTGGTTTTATGCTAGCTCAGCCAGTTTTGAAAGCTGCAGGCCGGTGACCAGCACGACAATAAAACCAGCAAATCAAGGGCTGGTTTTCTGCTAACCCTTCATTGGTCAGTTTCTCCTTTCTCTTAAAAAAAAAAGAGATGCATTTTTAAATTCTGAATGCTGCTCTTGCCACTATTGTCTCTGTCAGGTCTGTGTAGCAGCAGTGGCATTGCCTCCCCTCCCACCGCCACCATCACCACTGATCAGACATGGTGAGAAGCAGCGGTGGCAGAACATCCCCCTCAAAACCCCAAAGCAAAAGCACTGTGTCTTTGCAATTGTGGTGCGTTTAGAAAGCCCTGACGCATCAGAAGTGGAGGGAACAGTTGGAACCTTACAAGTACACTGGAGTCAAGAAGACCCCCACACTTTCTTTTGCGTATTTGCCATCTCTGCTACAGAGGAGAGAGGCAGTGGCGCTAAACCGGGGGCGTGGGAAATAGATAGGGAGAGGAGATGCTTGATTTTAATGGAATGGGGAGCACGGAGGACAGGTTCTGCACACGGGATGGGGTAAGATACAGGTACTGGCCATGAGATGAGGGGGCAGAGGGATGATGGTGGCAAAAGGGTGGGGTGGTGGCAGAACCATCCACTAGGTAAGCTAGAGGCGGCTGACTCATGTGGGCAGCTTTGTGCCGCCTCTTTGCCTGCAGCAGGCCATGTGCTTTGGCACACATGACTTTCTGCTTCTGATACCCCTCTGATGCAATTTATTGTTGAGGGGAGTTAGAAGTAGCAGGCCATGAGTGCTGAAACACATGGCCTGCATTGGGCAACAAAGTGCTGGCACAAAACCACCATTTTTAAAATACTTCTGCTGCTACCACTCACCTCCCCTCCAAAATGGAATGGTTGGTGGCGCGGCTTGGCGAGGGTGGCTCAGCGCAGAGGGCATGAGCGGTGCAGACGGGGTTTCTGCTTGGGGTGGCAGAAACCCTTGTGAGGGCCCCGGGTGGTGGATATTGAATGCGAGTAGAGGGTAGATGGTGGGCAGCGAAGGGAAGATAATGGGCATAGAGGAGATGGAGAGTAGATGTTGGATATTGGATGGGGGAGGAGGACAGATGCTAACAATGGCATAGGGAGACAGATGTCTCCAAAGCCATATTAGAAGCCAACTCTAGGGAGATCCTCAGCATGATGAGGGGGGATAGAGGAGGCATGACCGGTGCATTCTCAGGAACCTGGATGTTCCCACCAGATCTCAGAAATGCAATGGACATCCTGGTATGAATAGGCATCTGAAAAGTGCTAGTTTGGGCTGAAAAATATCCAGAGAGGAGTCTATCATCCTCAGTACTTAGCACAGCGTCAATAATAGCAATAGGATTTGAACTATGTCTGCTGTTCTTTTAGCTCGCCATTCTAACTATTAAGCTATCCCGGTTCTAAAATACGATTCTGAGACTTGAAGGACTGAAAGACAGCGAAGGGCAAGAATGCAGGAGGGGTTGGTTGGGAGGGTAGGCGAGATGCACGGCTGGGTGAAGGGAAGGGAAGGACAGGACAGGAAAGAGGATATTGAAAGGTAGGAATGGGAAACCCAGATCTCTTAGACACACATACATACACATATGCCCCAATACCCTCATGACACGCACATGCATGCACATACCCACCAACACTTCCCATGATATAAAAACATGCACACACCCCTGTCATCGTGAATCGCATCATAGAAACACGTACACACCTGCATGCACCCTTCCCCCAACCCATGGCACTGGATTGCAAAATCGCATTGAATATCCGGCCCGATGTTAAAACGGTGACAGCCAGCCACGTCAAGTGTGCTGGCCGTCGCCACTGAACATTCTCCCCACAAATTTCATTTCTATGGCATTTTTTTTCAGTAAAAAGTAAAGTCCTGCTGACTCTATAAAGATCCATAAGATCATAAGAACATAAGATATGCCATACTGGGTCAGACCAAGGTCCATCAAGCCCAGTATTCTGTTTCCAACAGTGGCCAATCTAGGTCATATGTACCTAGCAGTTTCCCCAAGAGACACAAGTTCCACAATGCTTGTACTGGGTCAAGCATTGATATCTTCGGTCACTTCTTAATAATGGTTTATGGACCTTTCCTCCAGGAACTTGTCCAAACCTTTTTTAAACCCAGCTACACTAACAGCCTTTACTACATCCTCCGGTAACAAATTCCAGAGTTTGATTACACGTTGAGTTAAAAAATATTTTCTTTTATTAGTCTTAAATAGTTTACCCTGTAGCTTCATTGCATGTCCCCTAGTCTTTCTATATTCTGATAAGGTAAACAATCGATCTATGTTTACCCGTTCCACTCCGTTCATTAATTTATAGACTTCTATCATATCTCCCCTCAGCTGTCTCTTTTCCAGGTTAAAGAGCCCTAACCTTTTTAGCCTTTCTTCATAGGAGTATCCTTCCATCCCCTTTACCATTTTGGTGGCTCTTCTCTGTACCTTTTCTAAAATCGCTATATCCTTTTTAAGATACGGCGACCAGAATTGCACACAGTATTCAAGGTGCGGTCTCACCATGGAACGATATAGAGGCATTATAATATCTTTTGTTTTATTTTCCATTCCTTTCTTTATCATACCTAGCATTCTATTTGCTCTCTTGGCCGCCGCTGCACACTGGGCCGAGGGTTTTAACATGGTATCCACAATGACGCCTAAATCTTTTTCCTGGGTGGTGGTTCCTAATGTGGAACCTTGCATCGTGTAACCATTGTTTGGGTTGTTCTTCCCTAGGTGCATAACCTTGCACTTGTCCACATTAAATTTCATCTGCCATTTTGATGCCCAGTCTTCCAATTTATCAAGATCCTCTTGCAATTTTTCACAATCCTCTTGGGTTTTAACAACTTTAAATAGTTTTGTGTCATCTGGAAATTTGATAACCTCACTCGTTATTCCACTTTCCAGGTCATTTATGAATATGTCAAAAAGCAGCGGACCCAGCACAGATCCCTGGGGTACACCACTATTCACCTTTCTCCATTGGGAAAATTGGCCATTTAGCCCTACCCTCTGCTTTCTATCTTTTAACCAGTTCCTGATCCACAATAGTACACTGCCTTCTATCCCATGACTCTTTAGTTTTGCCAAAAGTCTCTGATCAGGGACCTTGTCAAAGACTTTCTGAAAGTCCAGATTCACTCCTTCAAAAAAACATAACAGATTAGTAAGACAAGATCTTCCTTGTCTAAAGCCATGTTGGCTGTCTCCCAATAGATTGTGACTATCTACATGCTGAGTAATTTTTATTCTTTATGATGGTTTCTACCATTTTTCCCGGTACTGACGTCAGGCTCACCGGTCTGTAGTTTCCCGGATCACCCCTGGAACCCTTTTTAAAAATTGGTGTTACATTGGCGATCCTCCAATCTTCAGGTATTAGAGATGATTTTAATGATAGTTCACAGATTACTGATAGCAGTTCTGCAATCTCATATTTCAGTTCTTTCAACACCCTTGGATGTATACCATCCGGCCCAGGTGATTTGCTACTCTTCAGTTTATCTAATAGTTGTAAGACATCTTCCCGATGTATCAATATTTCCTTCAATTCTTCCGCACCTTTAAATACTACTTCAGTCATGGGTAACATCCCTACATCTTCCTCAGTAAAGACCAAAGCAAAGAATTCATTCAGTCTCTCCGCTATCGCCTTGTCGCCTCTTAGTGCTCCTTTAACCCCTTTATCATCTAATGGACCAACTGACTCTCTCACAGGTTTTTTGCTACGAATGTACTTGAAAAGGTCTTTATTTCGCGTTTTTGCTTCCGCAGCAAGCTTCTTCTCAAATTCTCTCTTTGCCTGCCTTATCAATACCTTGCATTTGACTTGCCAGTGCTTGTGCTGTTTCCAGGTTTCGTCGTTTGGCTCTTTTTTCCATTTCCATGTAAATACTCTTGTAAATACTATTGTAAATAGTTGCAGTAATGACGTCCCATGTTTTATCCAAGTTCTCTGACCTTGTTCTCTGTAAAACCTAACAGTTTGTTGTTATGGTATGTTGTTATATTGTGAACCGCGCTGATTCTGAATAGAGCGGTATATAAGAGCCTGTAATAAATAAATAATAAATAAATAAATAAATTTCCTGAAAGATGCTTTTTTGGCAACAACAGCCTCTCTGACCTCACCTTTAAACCATGCTGGCAGTTTTTTGGACTTCCTTCCACTTTTCTTAAAGCGTGGAATACAGCTGGTCTGGGCTTCCAAGATAGTATTTTTCAACAAATCCCAAGCTTGATGTACGTCTTTAACCTTCGCAACTGCCCCTTTTAGGTTTTTTTTAACTGTTTTCCTCATTTTATCATAGTCTCCCTTTCGAAAGTTAAAAGGTAGTACTGTGGATTTCCTTACTATCCCTCCTCCACTAATTAAATCAAAGGCGATCATGCTATGATCACTATTGCCAAGTGGCTCCAACACCCTTATCTCTTGCACTAGATCTGGTGTTCCACTAAGGACTAGGTATAATATGGCTTCCCCTCTGGTCGGTTCATGAACCAGCTGCTCCAAGAAGCAGTCATTTATTTCATCTAGGAACTTTATTTCCCTAGCATGTCCTGACGTGACACTGACCCAGTCGATACCGGGGTAATTGAAATCACCCATTATTATTACTGCGCTGTAACATTTGTTAGCTTCCTTGATTTCTTTGAGCATTTCATCATCCATTTGGTCATTCTGGCCAGGTGCTCGATAGTACACCCCCATTGCCATCGCCTTCCCCCCTTTTATATGGAATTTCAATCCATATAGATTCTACAGCAGATTTTGTTTCCTGCAAAACTTTAATCCTTTGAGTCAATGCCCTCTCTAACATAGAGCGCAACCCCTCCACCAATTTGATCAGCTCTATCATTACGATATAGTTTGTACCCAGGTATCACAGTGTCCCACTGGTTGTCCTCCTTCCACCATGTCTCTGATATTCCAATCATATCTAACCTTTCATTTAGTGCTATATATTCTAACTCTCCCATCTTATTCTTTAGACTTCTAGCATTTGCATACAAGCATTTTAGAGAATGTATTTTATTCATGTTAATTTGGCTATTGTTAGACATGGGTAAATTGGGATCTTTAAGCTCTGTCTGCTCCATACTTGAGGGCATTTGGGCTACTTTACTCTTTTGTGGAACCTCTCTGCTTTTGGTAGTATCCTTCAAGGATACATTCTTCCGAACCATCCGCTCTTGGGCGACTGTCGGCTTTCCCCTAATATCTAGTTTAAAAGCTGCTCTATCTCCTTTTTAAAGGTTAATTCCAGCAGCCTGGTTCCATCCCGGTTAAGGTGAAGCCCATCCCTTCGGAAGAGCCCCTCCTTTCCCCAGAATGTTCCCCAGTTCCTAACAAATCCAAAACCCTCATCTCTGCACCATTGTCTCATCCACGCATTAAGACTCCGGAGCTCTGCCTGCCTTTTGGGTCCTGCGCGTGGAACAGGAAGCATTTCGGAGAATGCTACCCTGGAAGTTCTGGATTTCAACTTCCTACCTAAAAGCCTAAATTTTGCCTCCAGAACCTCCCTACCACATTTTCCTATGTCATTGGTACCGACATGTACCAAGACAGCAGACTCCTCCCCAGCACTATCTAAGACCTTATCTAGGTGCGCGTGAGGTCTGCTACCTTCGCACCAGGCAGGCATGTTACCAGGCGATCCTCACGTCCGCCAGCCACCCAGCTATCTACATGCCTAATGATCGAATCACCGACTATAACGGCTGTCCTAACCCTTCCCTCGTGGGCACATGGCCCTGGAGAAACTTCCTCGGTGCAAGAGGGTTTTACATCACCTGGAGGACAGGTCCTAGTTACAGGATCACTTCCTGCCACACCAGGGTGATGCTCTCCTGTCACGTGACCTCTCTCCTCCATGGCAACAGGGGTGCTGCCAGACTGGAGGTGGGACTTCAGTAACTTTTATTACTCCAGTAACTTTTATTTATTGGAAAGTCAAGATTGGATATAAACAATGTGCTGAATACAATGAGATTCAATGACGTCTGCAGAGTAACGCTAGAATGGTTTGATCTATGATGAAAGACTAGTCTACAATACCTCTATGAAATGGGAAGGTGGTAGATAGGGAAGCCAGATTTGGGAGGTGCATACCGTGCATTACTTTTCTCAAGAAATGGTCTTCTGATTCAGAATTCCTTAGCTATAAACACCCCTCCTCTCCCCACTCCTTCATTGTCCTAAAGCAACACTCTCCACAGCCTCCGCCTTTCTCTTTTCTTCCCATCTGCCAAGTTATTGTGCTGTATGTTAAAAGGCAGGAGAAAGTGGAAGCGCCACGGATGCCTAAAGGAAAAAGTATGGTGCGATTGTGAATTTCTATGACTGTGATTCGCTCTGTTTTAAAGTACACTGTAAAGGATTAGTGCTACTGTATTTCAACGATGGTATTTCTTAGTGCCTTGAGCAGAAGAATTTACATTTGCATAGCCTTATACTTCTTCTGTACAGGCTACAAATCAGAACTATTGAACACACAACATTAATCGAATGACATTTGATCTATCTTGTCATTTTTTTTCCAGTGAATTCTGTGTTCGCAAAAGGTGCCAGGTCAAGCGCACTGAAATCAGAGTTTTCTCTTTCTGCACAGAGAGCAGATCTGGAAACGGCTGCATTTCTCACTGTTGGATCGGGCCGCCTGTAAACAGAAGAGTAAAGCTTTTCCACTGGAAACCATGTATCTGCCATGGTGGTAAATCTACAGCTATGCACAGGCATGAAAAGCAAACATGCAGTTTTCTCAGCGCATGCTTGACTGGATTCCCAGTGCAAAAATCCTTGCATATTTCCGCATTGAACTTTGTGCTCGCATTTATACCTATGGTTTGGCATTCACAAATGTTCAGGGTTAATGTATGGGCACACATTTGAATTTCCAGAAGAATGGGTATAAATGCAAATCCTCCCCCCTCCCCCCTTTAACCAGTTAACTGCCTAGCTAACCTGGTAAAATCATCTGAAAATTGTCCTCTAAGGCTGCTTATGAAAGGTGAAATGGCCAAAAAAGTGCCAGTTTTATGTTTATTTTTTTAAGCCAACATAGATACCTACCTATATGTCCTTATTAAATAAGCTCTTGGAACCATCCCTATAAGTGCACTGGATGCATAGATACATGCATTTTATACAATATGTGGGTATATTGCAGCCCTGCCCCAGATTTTCACCCAGAAATGCCTGAGCAGATGGAATAAAATTACACTTGTTCTTGTCAGCATGTGTACTCGTAGCCATAGATACCCCCGTGTGATTTTATAAGAGTCGTTTCCACATGGGAAATGCTTTACAAAAATCCCCCCTCCTCCAGACAGGGCAAGTTTCACCAGTGAGATCTGTGGTTATAAGAGGAATGAGATGTAATTCATGCCTTTTTGCAGAAGTTCAAGGCAAGTTACATTCAGGTATTTTCCTGTCCCCAGAGAGTTTATAATCTAAGGGGTATGTTTACTAAACTGCGGCAATCGTGAATAACGCGTGTTATGTAACGTTAACGATCGTTAGCGCGTCATAATGCGCGTTACGCTGTGCTTACGATCGTTAATGTTACATAACGCGCATTATGATGCGCTAACGATCGTAATGCCCCACGGCGCGGTAAAACACCGCAGAAGGTGGAGAGAGGGCGGAGAGAAGGGGTCAATGGGCGGAAAGTGGGCGGGGAGACGCTCCCTTCACACTAACGCGCTGATTTTCAGAGCTGAATTCCAACGCGAATGAAAACCTGCCGTTAAATGCACATTAAAGGGGAGAGAAACCATGTAAGTGTCAGCAATGTACAGCCCAGGCAGGGAAACCAAAAAAAAGTGATAAGTGTGATACATATGCACAGAACAAAAGGGCACAGAAACACTGAAAATGACCCCAACAAACTGGAAAAAAACAATAACCAAGCTGGCCAATAGTGGTATCAATGAGAAACATCAACCCCTCCCCCCCCCGAGTAAGCTCCATAGAACAGATATAAATCGTGGAAGGGTCTATACTCCGTCCCCATACAAGGTGAATGGGCCCACAGTGAAATAGCGCTGCTCAGGGTTTTCCCCACCATCGGACAGGGTTCCTATGGCGTGCACATGTCCCGCAACATCAGGGCGGGCATGTCAGAACGGCAACTGGACAGATGCCAGAGAAGGGGATACAGAGGGCCGCAGGCGGCACATGCTGTGGTGGAGCTGGGCCACAGTGCGGACTAGGGTGATGCCTAGGTGGCCCATACGAATGCTGAAACAGTGGAGCAGCCAGACAGCATCTGCGGAAGGCCCAACATAGGCATGAGTGTGTTTCCCAAAGTGTCACAGGGGATAGTACCCAACAGCAACCCCCAAGGGCACGAAACATTGGCAGGCAGGGTTGGGGGGGAGCGTGGACGTCTATGCAGGCACCCCTACCCCAGAACCCGCACCATAGGCAGCCGCCTACCTGCACACTGAATGGCCTGCGCACCACCAGCTCCACCAGCAGAAGGGCATGTCAGCATGGTGGCTGAGGGATACTGGTGGTGGAGGAGGCAGTGGCAGCTGCCCAGAGCAGACCATGGCCTAGCCCTGTGTAGGTGGGTGCCGTGTACTGCAACAGACAGGCCCTGCCTGACCAACAGTCATGGTATCACCAGGGAATGCACCATCTCTGTGATAACATGGTGGTGCAGTGCACAAAACCACTGTATTCAGAAGCAGAAGGTCCCAGGTTCAATTCCCAGCTGTGGTTTCTGCCAACCCAGTCCTCATATTTTACCCACTACTATAACGTGCTAATACAGACAGAACCTTTCTTGCAGATAACGTAAACATGCCAAAAACACCTACATTTTACCCTACAGAGCACAGACACCATAAACATGCACATTACCTAGAGCAGAGCCTCCCAAATGCAATCCTGGAGGGCCAAACACCATTCCGGTTCCATGCTGCCTCTGATAAAGATGCCTGTGCTGCATTTCTATGCGCCACCCTCATGGTATGCAGATGTATCTCATGCATATTCATGAGGGACAGCATGAAAACCCGAACAGTGTTTTTCACTGCAGGACTGGATTTGGGAACCTCTGCCATAAAGCATCAGCCAACAGGGGCAGGCACACCCGCACCCACAGGCCCCATTATCCAAAGCCTCCTGGAGAGGTAGGACTTTGGGCTCTACGTGCATCTCCCAATACTAGCACTTGCATACCTTAGTAATGCCACCCTAAACCTGGGAATATGGTACACATCTATCAAAAGGTTGCTATGATTACTGGCAGATAGCAATTCCTAGGTTAAGTACAATTTTCTGAGTGAGCTGCATCATAGCAACCTTTCTGATGTCTGTGGAGTGTGCTACAGGTCTTGTGTCTGACAGTGTTTACCAACCTGGGGAGTGACTCCTACAGTATTGCGTACCATAGCCATGCCTGCACTGTGCCCAGGACTGGTGTGGTGGCCTGGGCTGCCCAACACCTCTATAGTTTCACAATGCTGGCATAGGTGTGGGGAGTGTATGTCTGTCTATCCAGTGTGTGGTGGCTGCCAACACCCTCCACAGCCCACACTGCTAGCACTGTTGCCTGTATTGGCCTGCCAATGTGCATAATGAGGAGCAAGGTACTGTGGGAATAGCCTGGATAGGGTGGCCTGGCCTGGCCGCATCTGCACAGGGCATAGGGCAATGGCTCGGACATTGTAGTGCCCGGTACCACCTGCACGGACAGAGTGGCCACAGCATGTCCTGCTGGGAGGTCACTCTCACCCTGACTGAGCAGTGACCACAGCATGGCTAGGTTCCCCCATAGTGCTATATAGTATTTCTCTCATGTGATATTTATGGGTTCTCTTTTGGGGCCTGATCACTGACGTATGTGCTTGGTGTGTATGCTGATCTCCCAGTTTTGTGTACACACATCTCTTCCAGGACCATGCATTGTGGAATAGTTAGCAGACTGTTTGTAGCTAGTATGTGTGTTGCTGGAACACCTTTCAGGGGGCAGCGGCTGGAGGCTTGTTGCTGGAGAATGTCAGAAGGAGGGGGAGGGGGGGGGCAGCTGTGCATTTCCAGGCCTTCTGTCTGCTATTGCTTTATGGATGTGTACAGCTCTGCATTGCCTGCCCTGTAGGGTGTTTGATCCCTAGCAGGACTGTGGTGATGGTCCCCTCTACTGCCACCATTGCAGGGGGGTAGAATGTGATTCTGTTGGCGGGAGATCCTGTCCCCCACCCTGAGCCCCAGAGGGTGCGTTGGGTGGTGGTATGTAATATCCCTGTGGGTCCCAACACCCCCGTTCACTTACATCATGTGACCATGGCACCCACACAGGGTATGCACTTTTCTGGGCGCATCATAGTCCACAAGGGATAGATGTGACATACAGATGAACAGAGGCATATCCTAGGGGTGTTTGCAAAGACTAGCTATCACACATTGGCACTGATAGGGACCTGCAGCATAGCCTATCTCAGCAAAGCCAGGTGCTGTGAGAATGGTGCTGGGCACCATACCTCTCCCTCAGGGTGAGCACAGGACCCGCACACTGTGACGGTCTGTAGCTACTCTGTGCCACTAACACACACTGTTGGCACCCCCTACCAGGCTGAGGTGCTGTGGGGTGCATACCCCATCTTGTGATCATCTGTAGACTGTGATTTACATGTGCTGTGCATCCTGGGTACGGATGGGTTGACCCTATCCTGGTAACCACAGCAGAATGTGGGTGTGGTGCCGTGCAGTCCTCCTGAAGGCAGCCAGGTGTTTGTTAGCAGCTCTAACCCACTGGTTACTTCACTGCCCATGGAGGCAGAGGTCATGGGTTCAAAACCCACAGTGGGGTTCATCAATAGGGCTGTCTTAGGCATTGTCTATTTTTATTGTATATTAGTGCTGTCAGCAAAAACACCCTCATGGTACTGTCACCTTAGGGTGGCTCATAAGGTGCCCTATAGGGCGCCTTATAAGGTGCCTTATATGGTGTCCTATAGGGGACATTATAGGGTGCTTTGGCAGACAGCGCACTTTATAATATGCCCTATGGAGTGCCTTCTAGGGTGCCTTATGTGGCACCTTAGGTTACGCCACTGTGAGGGTGTGTTTGCTGGCAGCACTATTAAAGTACAACTAAACTTCCTCACAGCCCAATACTTAACCCTTTCCTTGCCAAGCCCAAAACTTTCGGGATCCAAACTTCTGCCTAAATATTACTATCAAATGGTATATAATACATGACCATGGCAGAGGGAACGTCACTATTGGAACATATTGAATAAGACGGGTACAATTTTCCTGACATATGCAAACATTAACCCGGCTACAGAATGTGGATTAAAATATTATAGTAGGCCTTCAAAGGGTTACACATGATGCCTCAGCCAGCCTTATTCATTAGGCACACTGGGGAATCATACCCATGACCTTTGTACCATCAGTCTGTGTAGTAACCATTGTGCTACAGCTCTGTTTCTGTATTTGGGTGTCTGCGCGCCTTCTTAAGCTTAACGCGCAGTAACGCGCCCTGTAACGATCATTGCTGTGCGGCGCCTTATAACGCACGATATCGGTAACGATGTACCGCCCATGTCCTTTTTTGGCATTTCTTCCACTAACGCGGCTCCTAACACGAATCAAATTAACGCAGTTTAGTAAACATACCCCTAAGTTTGTACTTGGAGCAATAGAGTGTTAAATGACTTGCCTAAGATCACAAGGAAGAGCAGTGGGATTGGAACCCAGGCTCCCTTGGTTATACCATAAGGCTGCTTTCACGTTATGGTTCTTATGCTAGCTGTACAGAGATTTTAACATCTTTATTCGTCCCTGTCCCTGAAATGGCCCATTTTTGCTGTTCTGAAGGTTGAAATGATCACCCCAGGGGATCTAGCTGGGTAATTGTTCTTTTACCCAGCTAGATCCCTTTGAAAACTGCCCTCTAAATTAAATATCTTATATGATTAAAGTAGCAAATTGCATATATTTAGAGCCAAGTAGACTTTTTTGAAATACCCATATGGTATTTAATGAAGACTGTAAACGTGAACAGTTACTTTCATAATATGTTAATAAAAATCTAATTATCTAAATACTCTTCAATGACATTGTCACAAGTGTCAGCTGAAACTGAGAAATAAATGACCCAATGCACAGTTTTAGGTCAATTCATAATTATTAGCACAATTTGTATAGTGCATATCAAATATATGCAGCACTTCACTGAAATACAGAAAAAGCAACACCGGGATCCCTGGAGTTTGCATTCTAATCACCACATCAGACAAGACAAACAAGAGAAAACAAATAAGGGGTTTTGGGCTTTGAGTTAAAGCTGTAAGAGCATCAGATCGATGCAGAAGGCCGGCGTTGAAGTCGCATGCTACCAGCTGTGCACACGATTTCATAGCACAATGGCAGTGCGAAAGTTATACGCTGATATGCAATGAAGGGCATGTATGCAAATGAGGCATGCACAAAATTTTGGCATAAAGGTGGGAGGAAGGGGGCAATGCTTGCACATATGATAGGCTACTGGCAGAGTTAGGTGCATGTACGTAGATTTCACTCGCTCACACCAGTGTTATGCACATGGGAATGACATCACACGGCATGGGTGAAGTTCATTGTGTATAGCAGCATGACAAATAAAATTGCAAAAGCATTGCAACAGTGCCAGAAATGGAGGAAAAGATGTAAAAGTGTTGTGAATGCACCTATTGGAGGGATACTTGAGACCATTTCTGCATTTGTAATTTTCTTGGTGCTGTTTGTTTTTGCTTTATTGTTCTTCTTGGTTGTCATGTTTGTCTGTATTGTTGTATTGTGTTGTATAGTATTACTTTGTATTGTATAGTAAAGTTTGGAGAGATGGAGCAGTGAGAAGGAACAGACTAGCAGCCAGGCAAAGCGCATCCAGTCGGTGCTCTTTTCCGAGGAGGAGAAAGACTTGCTGCACCGCCATGTGTCTGCTGACTACCGCAACTTGTATGTGTCAAAGTGCTAAATTGTGAGGGGAAAATAGCTGTGGAGGTGAAATCGATGGGGGTGAAAGTACCCACGGTCAAACAGTTAAAGCAGCAGTGGTGTGAAGTGCATTTTGCTATTAAAAGAAAATGATAGCATCAGGAAGTCACATTCGTAGATTGGGGGGTGGGGGGACCCTCCATGCACTGACCAGCAGATCATGACCACCTTGCAGCCAGAGATATTCTGGCTGTACAGACTCAGCAGAGCCTGCTGCTCACCCCCAATGGACAGAAGTGTTTACCTCTGTGAGCTGTGCCTCTGGGGGCTCTGCTTTTTGGGGCTCTACTCCCCAGCTGGTAAATACATCTCCACAATTACCTTGGAATTTTGGGGGGTGAGGCCTTTGAGGCTGGATCAATTAATAGCTGTCCCCTTCTCTATTTCTTATTGCAGTGTCCATGTCTGCGAGCTGTGCCTCTTGGGGATCTGCGACTGTGCCCTTCTCCCCAGCCAGTAAGTACATCTCCAGCACTACCTTGGGAATTTTTAGGGGATGTGAGGATTCTGCTAGAGCCATAGGTGTTACAAATCAGTTACTCTGTCCTGTTCTGTTTTATTCCAATGACATGCATCAGTGATGGTGAAGCCACAAACGTGGACCTGTTGAATCTGGTACTTATCTGGGAGAACACAAACACGGAGCTCCCACCATCCCACAACCAAGAGCCAAGGCAATCACAGGCAATGACTGTAGATCTCCTGGAAGAGATGGAGGCTGAAGTACAGACAGGGCAAGAGGAGACAAATGTTGCACTCCTGGGAAAAGCACAGCATATAGTAAAGGTGCTACACGGTATGGGCTGGGTGCTAGACAATGGGCAGCAGAGGAGGGGCTGCATCTGAGGAGGATATTTTCTCTGCTTTCTGTTGCTCAGTCCCAAGAGTCACGTTGCCGGACTGCTAAAGGCTCATATTGAGGTGCTCTCCAGTAAGTGGATGCATAGCCATACCAAGGGCTGTGCGAGTGGTGTGGCCACATTGGACGCAAGTACAGAAAGGGCATTGATGTCATCACTGGGCTTACAGGAAGCCTGACAAAAGAGAGTTCCTGTGCATGGTTGGGTGGAGGATGGCACTAGATTAGTAAGTCGCATAGGGCACATTTCAAGCTTCACGTAGCTACACCTCACCCTACCCAACATCCACTGAGCAGACACCCCAATTCACTCCCTCCTACCCTCCAACCCCCCTTTCCCGGTTAGTCTCCCGACCGACCTTGATCCTGCACTTCATAGCGACTGTTAATTAGCGTGCATAGACATATTGTAAGTGATGTACATAGTTCTACTTGTTCTCCAGGTTCTGATTTCCTTGTTTTACTGTAAGTCCAATGTAACCCCACACTGGACATTTGTGTTATCTGGAAACCGCGCTGAGGTAAAATAGTGCGGTATATAAAAAATGCTAAATAAATAAATAAATAAAATTGGTATGGTCCTGACTGGATGCTCGTTCGTTAGGAAGCCTCAGTGGAGGCTAATCATACTCTGCTCATTGTTTTTTAAGAAGTCCATCGATCCAGCACTATTCCAGTATTGGCTATTGTTGTTTTTTTTTTTTTTTAAACGTTTATTTTCATTTTCAACAAGAAAATATACATACAAACCATAACATCAAACAATACATATCCCAGGAAACCCCCCCCACCCCCCTCCCGCCCGCCCGCCCATCCAGGATAAACATAGCGAACAGGAGAGATGCAATTAAGACCTTATTACTGAGCCATGCAACGGCAGTGGGATCTTAATAGCCCAACTATAATGTCTCTCTCGAATATGTAGCCCTATTGACATAATCAGATAACATTTTCCATTTAAGCTTATGAAGAGGACAGTGGGAACCCCCTCTCCGAGGCATCTGCTCATATTTACTGTAAAGGCAGACCTGGTTCCACCACTCCGGCATGTTAACCTTAGTGCTGTCCTTCCAATTCCTTATAACCAGGCAGATAGCTAGGCCCAACATGAAATCAAGTAAGAAATGCCCAGCTCTGGGCAAGGAGGGGAGTCCCGCCAGTGACCGAAGCCCGACCACCTGCCAGCTAAGGGGCTCTGCAAATTTGAGAATTGCCTGTATTCGTTCCCATACCTGTTGTCAGTAGGGCTTCAATACAGGACATTCATAGATAAGGTGAGCCAGGGTACCAACCGCTTGCTTACAAGACCAACAAAGATTGCTGACAGTCTTATCCCATTTTGCCATTTTAGCTGGAGTATACAAACAACAGTGCATAAACAGGTAAAGCGATTGGGTTATGGATGCGGACTTGGTAACTCTAACCAAGTTGCACCAGACCTTCCGCCATTGTTGCACACTCAGGGTGATTTCCAATTCCCTTTCCCATGCCCGTTGAATCTGGCGCATCCTCGAGCCGGTACTCTGCGTAAGAAGTTTATAAAAATTGGAGACAACGCCAGGCGCGCTGGAGATCGGGTGAATGAGGTCCACCACCCCGCCCTCCCCTATATCCATACCCGGGGCAACCTTAGCATGTTGAAGACAGTGTTTGAGCTGCAACCATTGGAAGTAAAGCTTAGGTGGAAGGTGAAATTCTCTTTGCAACTCCCCAAACTCTTTCCATCTATTACCCATCATGAGCTGGCTAGCCATCCATACTCCCCGGGAAAACCATGGTCTCCAGGCTATCATTTGATTATGGATTTTAAAGAGGGGGTTATGCCATAGGGGAAGCCTACAAGGCAGACAGGCTCTCGAGCCGCTTGCGTGGAGGAGGGCAGCAAACGCCCCAAGGGTGTCTACAATCATGCGGGGGCAACAAGCTCCCTGGGTAAACTGCATGCCCGGTAGCTGATGTAGCGGGATCGGAGTAAGGAGGCTCTCTTCAATGTCTAACCAAACTGGGCAATTGCCCACAGAAGGCTCTAGCCATCGGGAACCCTGCTTCAGTAGGAAAGCTCTATGATACGATAAAAAATCCGGAAATCGAACCCCCCCAAGTGCTTTATCAAGTGTCAGCTTTTGTTTTGCAATTCTCGGGGGTTTATTTTGCCATAAGAACCGCACCAAGATCCGCTCTATCTCCTGGTAGATTTGTGAGGGCAATAAGCAGGGTATCATTTCTAAGATATAGTTTACTTTAGGAGTTATCATCATTTTCACAGTCTCGATCCTTCCCCACCAGGAAAGAACCAGAGGGGACCACTTGCTGGTCAGCTCCTGCACTTTAGTGACTAAGCCCTTAGCGTTAAAACGAATGGTATCTTCCAAAGGATAGCAATAATGTACCCCCAAATACTTCACCGGACAAGATTGCCAAACAAAGGGAAAAGCATTCAGGTCCTCCCTGTGGACCTATTGATTGAGTGGGAAAGCAACAGATTTAGTCCAATTAATCTTATAGCCGGACAGCCGAGAGTAACAGTCGATTTTTTCCAACACTATGGGGACTGATGACGGTGAGACAAATAACAGCAAGTCATCTGCGTATGCCGATAACTTGATCTCCCGACTGGCGACTCTAGCCCCGCTAATGTCCGTACACTGTCGAAGTAGCAGGGTCAAGGGCTCCAGTGCTAGGTTAAAAAGCATTGGAGAAAGGGGGCATCCCTGGCGCGTTCCCCGCTGAAGGCTAAATTCCCGAGACTGTATGGCATTGAGGCAGATTCGAGCAGTAGGTTGGGCATACATGACTGCAAGGTAACGAAGAAAACTATCACCAAAGCCAAACCATTTAAGGGTCGCAAATAAGTAGGGCCACTCCAACCGATCAAAAGCCTTCTCGGCATCGAGGAAAAGGCCCACTAGAGGATGCTCCGATGTCGCAGCGCTCGCTAGCACATGACAGAAGGTCCGAGCATTATCAGCCGTAGACCTACCAGCTATAAAGCCGCACTGATCTGGATGGATCAAGGAGGATAGCTTCCCCGATAAGCGGACGGCCAATATAGTGGCATAGATCTTATAGTCTACATTCAGAAGGGAGATAGGGCGATAGTTGGCTGTTAACAGTGGATCCCTCCCTTCTTTCTCAAACACCACCACATTTGCCGCCGAGAAAGCTCCAACACTTGGAGTGGCAGCTGCAAGGGCAGCATAATACAAACAAAGTTGAGGAGCTAGATCTTTCGCAAAGGTTTTATAGAATTCTGCCGGTAGGCCGTCAGGACCAGCGGCTTTCCCCGCGGCTACACGCGTAATCGCATATTGGATCTCGTCATTAGAAAAGGATCTATCCATATCCTCTTGCTCATCAGCGGTCAGTGTCGGTCGCTGAATACCCGAGATCAATTGCGCAAAACCCTCAGGTGTGAAAACACTGTCTGACCGGTATAAGTGAGCATAGAAAGCCCGAAACAGTTCCACCATTTCCTCATCATTCGTGATCAGTCTCGCCCCCTGTGGATCACAGAGAGCCGCCACTCTTTTGGCTTCCTGTTTGCCCTTAAGGGCGTTGGCAAGCAGCCTCCCCGCTTTATTACCTTCCCAATAATAAAGCCCTTGTTGAGCTTGAATGCGCCGGGATGCCTCCGTGGATAAAATCGAGTTATACTGGAAACGTAATCTTTGAAGACGCAATAGAATGAATGGGTCTGCCCTAGCAGTAAGTATGCATTCCCCTGCTTTAATTTGTTGGTCTAAGAGTATGAGCTGTTGCTTCTGCTGTTTCCCCCGCCGAATTTGATAGCTAGTGATGACCGCTCTCATGGTGGCTTTGAAGCCCTCCCACCAGGCCCACCCTGCGGTGGCATAAGACTTATTAAAGTGGAAGTAGTCATGAATGGCTAGCCGAACTTCCTCCCGAAAGTCCTGGTTATCAAATAAGGATCTATCTAAGGTCCACACCCCCACCTTCTCCCTCGCCTGGCTGTCTCGCAACAAGAAGGAGACAGCCGCGTGGTCTGAAATGTGTAGCGGACAAATCAATGCATCCTCCACATTAGATACCAGCGTTTTAGAAACGAGGAAGAAGTCTATTCTCGACTGAGAGAGATGAGGCGGGGAGAAAAAGGTAAACTCAAGTGCAGAAGGGTGCAATAACCTCCAAATATCCACTAGAGCTAACTCCTGAAGTAAGGAAGTTAACAGGAGATGACCTTTACTTGGTCGGATGGTCCGAGGGGGCTGTTTGTCAATCAGGGGGTCCATTACCTGGTTAAAGTCTCCACCTATGATCAGATGAGTACGGGCGGCGGTCTGAGCCTCTTGGGCTATAGTGGTAAAGAAGGCAGGGTTATCAACATTGGGAGCATAAACACAGAGACAAGTTACTTCAAGATTACCAAGCGTAATTGATACCCTGGCCCATCTGCCCTCGCCATCAGAACGTGATTCAAGAACAGTAGCATGCAGAGATCTCCTTATCAAGACAGCCACCCCACATTTTTTTGAGATGGCTGGCGAGTAGGCGGCCACCATGTAAGGTTTAATACCCAATTTCAGGGTTTCCTTCTCATTTAAATGGGTTTCCTGTAGAAATACCAAATCGGCTTTCTCATGCTGTAAGTAGGCAAGAATTTTTTTCCGTTTAATCGGGCTATTAATACCCTTGACATTTAGGGATAAAACCTTACATAGGGCCATTCACATAAACAATACATTCAAAGCAATTAGGCTGAGTTGATGGTTGTTCCTTTGAGAAGAGCTGGATAGCAGCATTCCTGGGTCCTGTGCGCGCTGCACGAAATCGAACAGGTGACTCCATAGCCATCTTCATATAGCCATTCGCTATGTGCCTGGATGAGAAACCAAACCCCAGCAGTCTGTGGTAAGCCTGCACCAGCAGGGCAGGCCCGAGAGGCCGATCATTCAATCCGCTAGGCTCCACGCTGCCACTCTAGGCCCGGCGGCCCGTTAATACTTAACTGTCACACACAGGGAACACGATGAGGGATGAAGACCCCGAACTCTGGGATTGCGGGATCGTAACCCTACTGGAAAGAGAACCTGTAAGCATTGTAGAGTATCTGAGATATTACTGAGAAAAGGATGCCTCCAACACCTCATCGCATCTGATCTGCCTCCTTGTTGTCCAGAAATGTTGCCAGAGCCTCTGGATCGTCAAATGACCTGGTCTGGTTATGAAGCGTCACCCGTAGCTTGGCAGGATACATGAGACCATAGCGGGCTTGCAACTGCTGCAGCCGCGGACGGTACTCCAAGAAGCGTCTCCTCCGCTCTACCGTGGCCTTAGCCAGGTCTGGGAAAAAGGATATTCTATGCCCGTCGAAATCGAGGGGACCTCGCATCCGTGCTGTGTTCATGATCTGCTCCACGTGCTGATATCGTAGGAGTCGAAAAATAACGGGTCTCGGGGCCTTACGATTAAGCGCCAGGGTCATTGGGACTCTGTGTGCCTGGTCGATCTCCAAATCTCGCTCAAAGGCGATTTTCAGCACTGAGGGAAGGAATGTGCATAAAAAGGCTTTCATATCGGTGCCTTCTGCACCCTCTGGGATGCCGACGATCCGGACGTTATTGCGGCGGGCGCGATTATTGCCTTCCTCCACCTCCCGTTGCAGTGCCCGCAGCTGCCACTCTACTTTATCCACTTTAGCTAAACGAACGTTATGCATGTCCAGAGTTCCCTCCATCTTATCCTGCCGCAATGAGATCCCCTCGAGTTTGCTTTGCATGATGGCTAGATCTTCCCGCAAGGCCCGGAGTGACTCACCATTTGTTTGAACAAGATCATTTAACCCCGGATCTCCGCGAGTATCTCTTGCATGCCCTCCGATCCCTCGCGAGCAGCCGCCATCTTCTGGGGGGAGAGAGGTTCCGTTTTCGACCGTTTACCGTGGGCATTTGTCGGCGTAGTATAGTCCAACCGGACTGGTTTGGGTCCGGCCATGCTCCGGGTTTACCGTGGCAGCTGAAATAGGCAATGCAGTGAACTTTTGTGGATTTTAATCAGGATTCGTGCCCGGCCTCTCGGGAGCCTCGACGCTATGCGACTAACCCGCTGGACATCAGGCTCCGCCTCCTTGGCTATTGTTGTTTAGTGCTGTGGGGTTTTTGTTTCACAGTTGTTTTACATTTTCAGTTCTGCATAGATAACATGTTGTATATATATTTTGGAGCAGGAGGCAGAAACCTAAATAGCTGCAGAAACAGTAGGGCAGAACAAACATGTATGTCCTGCAGGTATGACCATGGAATGTATGTGCATATTCCCTAGCAAGTATAGACATGCATTTCTGCACATAGTTTTATGAGCGCAATATGCACATGCAAGTTCTTTTTTATTTAGCAAGAGAGCAATCCAGTATAGCCTGATAGTGCCCACCCCAAAGAATCCCCATCATTCCCGAAAAACAATCCATCCCATTCTTGCCCCAAAACATGTTTTTATTACATCACAAAAAGGAAACATAACAGGAAATAGAGAATGATATAAGTGATCCCAAAGACTGGTCGCGTGAAGTAGTCCTGCATAACGTTTCTTCAGATTGCATTCCCCCTTGTGGCATCTGATTTAATGGGGAAACATATGGCAGGTTCTGATGGGAGATCAGGAGCTATTTTGCCTAGCATACCATGATTCAAGGCAGTGTTATGCAGCATGCAACACACCGCGACAATGTCCCCAACCTTTTCAGAGGCATACTGCAATGCCCCTCCAGAATGCTCCAGACAATGGAAGCCACTCTTGAGGACCCCAAAGGTGTGCTCTGTGATGCACTTCATAATGATATATGCCTCACTGTAATGTCTCTCCGCAGGCGTGCATGGTGACATCAAAGGAGTTGACAGCTATGACTTACACCCATAAGCAGCCTCCACTATCCATACAAATGAAACAAAATGGCCTATAGACTAGTATATACAGGTATGCGCCACATAACATCCGTTCGTGCAACATCCAACCGCATATACATACGCGATCGGAGAAGGGGACATAGCGGGCGTGGCGGACATAACCGGAAGCGATTGTGATGCCAAGCATACTTATTTACTTACTTACAAATACAAAGTTTGTCTCTCTGTGTAAAATACATGCATCATGGCTCCCAAACACAAACCAGTTCTACAAATAGCAGCAGCAAGAGGCAAAGGAAAAGTATTGATTTGGAATTGAAAGAAAAAGTTATTAAACAGCATGATGGTGGAAAACCAGTGAATGCTATAACTCATGACTTAGGCATGTTGCACTCAACAATCAGGATGATCCTTGAGAGAAAAGAAATGATTTTCCAAACTCTTAAAAGGATTGACTCCACTGGAAGCTACAAGGCTTACGAAAATGCAAGAGGGACCTATATCAGATATGGAAAGATTTCTAATGACCTGGATTGAGGACCAAACGCAGAAGCGAATCCGCCTCAGGATGTTGACCATCACTGCAAAGGCAGAAAGCTTGTTCAAAATGCTTAAAGAAAGAACAGGATCAGACTACAGTATTGAGTTTAGTGTTATTTCTGGGTGGTTCAAGTACTTCAAACAATGTTTTTTGCTGCATAATGTGAAAGTGAGTGGTGAGTCAGCAAGTGCTGTTGCTAAGGCAGCAGAAGATTTTGTCAAAACCCTAGATAATGTATTGTAGTGAAAGGTTATTCGTTCTGGCACATTTTTAATGTGGACGAAACCTACTTATTCTGGAAACGAAAGCCTGAAAGGATCTTCATCCATAAGGAGGCCGAGTCAATGCCAGGCTTTAAGGCTTAAAAAGATTGGGTGACAGTGCCATTAGGAGAAAATATTGCTGGCTACAAATTAAAGCCTTTCGCTATTTGACATAGTGAAAATTCCAGGGCTTTCAAGAACATTAATAAAAACATCTTAACCTGTTTATTGCAGGTCCAATAAAAAGTCCTGGATGACACAAGTGCTTTTCCAGGATGCCCTCGATTGCTATGCCAGGGAAATGGAGAAGTACTGTTTGGAAGAAGACATAACTTTCAGATTTTACTGATTATCAACAATGCTCAAGGACATTCTCCTTTCATTTGTGACCTCCACAGTAATATCCTACCACCAAACACCACCTCATTAATCCAGCCAATGGACCAAGGTGTCATTGCAGCTTTCAAGGCCTACTACCTAAGAAGGACCTTTGCACAGGCTATTGTTGTAACTGACGACACTGGCAAGACACTGGAAGGAGTACAACATATACCACTGCATAAAGAACCTTGCTTGGGTGATGTGACCCAATAATGCATGAATGGTAAATGGAAAAAAAATACTGAAATGGTATGTGCATGATTTTAAAGGTTTTGAAAAGGATGAAGTTTCAAGGATTAAGAGAAATGTTGTTGACATGGCAAACAGCATGAACCTTGTCATAGATGATGAGGGCATTGAAGAACTCCTAGAGGTGGTACCTCAGTTGCTGGAGCTAGAACAAAAGAGCATAGCTGAAAAAGAGGCAAGGGAAAAGTAAACTGCAGAAGGAGAAGAACAGGTACAGAAGGGGTTCACAGTCAAGGGGTTAGCAAAATTCTTTGCTGACCTTAACAGCTTGCTGAAGAGATGGGCCCAAACAGTGAACGGTTTTCAGTGATAGAGAGGAATGCTCATGCAGTGTTTGCCGCATATAAGGAAATATATGAAGAGAAGAAAAAACAAATGGCAAACACTAGCCATATTCCCGAAGAAGCCAATACCTCCCCAAGAAGAGCCTCAGCTAGGTCCTTCAGGCATTACAGGAGATGATATTGTCATCACCGGTGACAGTTCATCAATGGAAACTATTCTACCTGAAAATTTTCCAGTGTGACACTATGAGGAAGCTGAAGACAGTGATGTGTATGATCCTGCACTTCTTACTTAAATTGTGTGTGATACAGGCTAATAAAGTGGTTTACATAAAAGTTTAAAAGGTGTACGTAGTATGGTGTTCGCACAACGTCCAGTTCACATAACATCATATTTCACAGAATGTATCGAGGATGTTAAGTAACACATTGCTGTATTTCATCGAGTGTGTAATATTCAGAAACATACAGTTATTCTCTCCCCCCCCCGTACTTTACACCCCCCACCCTTCTTTAACACGCAGGAAACAACTTTTACTGCATTTTCCCTCTGCAAAGTTGCTGCCTGGTGCTGGGTTGAAGAGGGTATATGAATCATGACAGCTGCCCAGTAATGTTGAGACTACGTTTAAGATCTTCATGCACACATAACACACCACTTGAACATTTACTGTGTGGCATGGAAGTTTTCCTATTTTGGAATGCCAATTTCTCTGTCTGAGGGAGGAGTTAGAGCTACATGGGTGCAATCTATTGCGTCCATCACATTTGGCAACCCAGCAATATTAACAAAGTCTGCCTTAACACCTTTCATTCTGCCTACTGCTCAGGGTACCGGGTATGATCCCTGATCCAATTTTTCAAGGCCTGTACACCTGCTTAAAATGCCTAGAAAATGATGACCGGTCCATCATTTTGGAATGATCCAGTGTCCAAAAAAATTTAATTTAGCTTTTAACTTCACAAGCTCCCTGGTATGGCATGACCATGATGAGCAGTGACTGGATCTATATCATCTTTAATTTCCTCATATAACAACAAAATGGTTCTTGTACATGAACGGTAGTTGAACACAACATGTCTCTCTGGGAGTCCATCCAGTGCTGCCCTTTTTTTGAGATAGGCACCATCAGGGCCTCATGATAAGGGGTTGAGCCTGGACCTTCTCATTCTCCTTTCTTCTTCCCCTGCATTCTCCAGGTCTCTGTTGCTTTGGTCTTGGTTCTCCCTGTTTAGAAACATAGCAACATGTCAGCAGAAAAAAACAATGACCCATCTAGTCTGCCCTTCCATATCAACCACTACAACAGCCCCCTCTTTTCCTTTAGAGATCCTCTGTGTTTGTCCCATGGTTTTTTTGAATTCAGATACTGTCCTCATCTCTACCATCTCCACTGGGAGACTATTCCATGCATCTACCACTCTTTCCATAAAGGAATATTTCTGCATATTACTCCTGAGTCTATCCCCTTTCACCCTCATCCTATGTCCCCTCATTGCAGATCTTGCTTTCAATTGAAAGAGGCTCTCCTCCTGTACATTTATGACACAAAGGGGTATGTTTACTAAACTGCGGTAATCGTGGATAACGCGCGTTATATAACGTTAACACTCGTTGGCGTGTCATAACGTGCGTTATGACACGCTAACGAGCGTTAACGTTATACAACGCGCGTTGTGATGCGCTAACAAGCGTAATGCTCCGCGGTGCGGTAAAACACCACAGAAGGTGGAGAGAGGGCAGAGAGAAGGGGTCAATGGGCGGAGAGTGGGCGGGGAGAGGCTCCCCTTACAATAACGTGCTGAATTTCAGGGCTGAATTCCAACGCAAATGAAAACCTACTGTTAAAGGCACATTACAGGGGAGAGAAACCATTTAAGTGTCAGCAATGTACAACCCAGGCAGGGAAACCAAAAAACAGTGATAAGTGTGATACATGTGTACAGACCAAAAGGGCACAGAAACACTGAAAATGACCCCAACAAACAGGAAAAAAACAATAACCAAGCTGGGAAATAGTGGTATCAAATGAGAAACATCAACTCCTCCCCACCCCGAGTAAGCCCCATAGAACAGATATAAATCGTGGAAGGGTCTATACGCCATCCCCATACAAGGTGAATAAGCCCACAGTGACATAGCGCTGCTCAGGGTTTTCCCCACCATCGGACAGGTGCACATGTTCTGCAAAATCAGGGTGGGCATGTCAGAACGGCAACTGGACAGATGCCGGAGAAGGGGATACAGAGGGCCGTAGGCAGCACATGCTGTGGTGGAGCTGGGTCACAGTGCGGACTAGGGTGATGCCTAGGTGGCCCATACGAATGCTGAAACAGTGGAGCAGCCAGACAACAACTGCTGAAGGTCCAACATGGGCACGAGTGGGCTTCCCAAAGTGTCACAGGGGATAGTACCCAACAGCTACCCCCAAGGGCACGGAACATTGGCAGGCGGGGCTGGGGGGGAGCGTGGACGTCTATGCAGGCAACCCTACCCCAGAACCTGCACCATAGGCAGGCACCTACCTGCACAGTGGATGGCTTGAGACTGCGCACCACCAGCTCCACCAGCAGAAGGGCATGTCAGCATGGTGGCTGAGGGATACTGGTGGTGGAGGGGGCAGTGGCAGCTGCCCAGAGCAGACCGTGGCCTAGCCCTGTGTAGGTGGGTGCCATGCACTGCAACAGACAGGCCCTGTCTGACCAACAGTCATGGTATCACCAGGGAATGTACCATCCCTGCGATAACATGGTGGTGCAGTGCACAAAACCAGTGTAGTCAGAAGCAGAAGATCACAAGTTCAAGTCCCAGCTGTGGTTTACGCTAACCCAGTTGGCATATTTTACCCACTACTATAACGTGCTAATACAGACAGAAACTTTCATGCAGATGATGTAAACATGCCCAAAACACCTACATTTTACCCTACAGGGCACAGACACCATAAACATGCACATTACCTAGAGCAGAGCCTCCCAAATGCAGTCCTGGAGGGCCAAACACCATTCAGGTTCCATGCTGCCTCTGATAAAGATGCCTGGGCTGCATTTCTATGCGCCACCCCCATGGTATGCAGATGTATCTCATGCATATTCATGAGGGACAGCATGAAAACCCGAACAGTGTTTTGCAACGCAGGAATGGATTTGGGAACCTCTGCCTTAAAGCAGCAGCCAACAGGGGCAGACACACCCACACCCACACCCACAGGCCCCATTATCCAAAGCCTCCTGGAGAGGAGGACTTTGGGCTCTGTGTGCATCTCCCAATACTAGCACTTGCATACCTTAGTAATGCCACCCTAAACCTGGGAATATGGTACACATCTATCAAAAGGTTGCTATGATTGCTGGCAGATAGCAATTCCTAGGTTAAGTACAATTTTCTGAGTGAGCTGCATCATAGCAACCTTTCTGATGTCTGTGGAGTGTGCTACAGGTCTTGTGTCTGACAGTGTTTACCAATCTGGGGAGTGACTCCTACAGTATTGTGTACCATAGCCATGCCTGCACTGTGCCCAGGACTGGTGTGGTGGCCTGGGCTGCCCAACACCTCTATAGTTGCACAATGCTGGCATAGGTGTGCAGAGTGTGTGTCTGTCTATCCAATGTGTGGTGGCTGCCAACACCCTCCACAGCCCACACTGCTAGCACGGTTGCCAGTATTGGCCTGCCAATGTGCATAATGAGGAGCAAGGTACTGTGGGAATAGCCTGGATAGGGTGGCCTGGCCTGGCCGCATCTGCACAGGGCATAGGGCAATGGCCGGCCATTGTAGTGTCCGGTACCACCTGCATGGACAGGGTGGCCATAGCATGTCCTGCTGGGAGGTCACTCTCACCCTGACTGAGCAGTGACCATGGCATGGCTAGGTTCCCCCATAGTATTTTTTTTTTTATGTGATATCTATGGGGGTTTTTTTGTGGCTCAGTCACTGACTTATCTGCTTGGTGTGTATGCTGATATTCCCGTTCTGGGTACATGCATCTTCTCTTGGACCATGCTCTATGGACTAGCTGGCAGACTGTCTGCAGCTAGTATGTGTCTTGCTGGAACACCGTGCAGCGGCTGGTGGCTTGCTGCTGTAGAATGTCAGATAATGGTGGGAGGCAGCTGAGCATTTCCAGACCTTCTGTCTGCTATTGCTTTATGAATGTGTACTGCTCTGCATTGCCTGCCCTGTAGGGTGTTTGATCCTTGCAGGACTGGGGTGATGGTCCCCTCTACTGCCACCACAGCAGGGGGGTAGAAATTAGATCTGTTGGCAGGCCATCCTGTCCCCCACCCTGAGCCCCAGAGGGTTGATTGGGTGGTGGTATGTGATCTCCCTGGTCACCACAGCAGAATGTGGGTGTGGTGCCGTGCAGTCCTGTAGCCAGCCGGGTGTTTATTAGCAGCTCTAGCCCATTGGTTACTTCACTGCCCATGAAGCCAGAGGTCATGGGTTTACAACCCACAGTGGGGTTCATCGATAGGGCTGTTTTAGGCATTGTCTATTTTTATTGTATATTAGTGCTGCCAGCACAACCACTCTCAGGGTACTGTCACCTTAGGGTGGCTCATACGTCACCCTATAGGGCGCCTCATATGGTGCCCTATAAAGCGTCTTATAAGGTGCCTTATATGGTGTCCTGTAGGGGATATTATAGGGTGCCTTGGCAGACAGCGCACTTTATAATGTGCCCTATGGAGTGCCTTCTAGGGTGCCTTATGTGGCACCTTAGGTTATGCCACTGTGAGGGTGTGTTTGCTGGCAGCACTATTAACGTACAACTCAACTTCCTCACAGCCCAATACTTAACCCTTTCCAGGCCAAGCCCAAAACTTTCGGGATCCAAACATCTGCCTAAATATTCCTATCAAATGGTATATAATACATGACCATGGCAGAGGGAACGTCACTATTGGAATATATTGAATAAGACGGGTACAATTTTCCTGACATATGCAAACATTAACCTGGCTGCAGACTGGGATTAAAATATTATAGTAGGCTTTCAAAGGGTTACACATGACGCCTCTGCCTTCCTTATTCATTAGGCACACTGGGGAATTGAACCCATGACCCTTGTACCATCGGTCTGTGTAGTAACCATTGTGCTACAGCTCTGTTTCTGTATTTGGGAGTCTGCGTGCCTTCTTATGCTTAATGCGCAGTAACGTGCCCTGTTACGATCGTTGCTGCACGGCGCGTTCTAGCGCGCGTTATCACTAATGATGTACCGCCCATGTCCTATTTTGGAATTTCTTCCACTAACGCGGCTCCTAACGCGAATCACACTAACGCAGTTTAGTAAACATACCCCAAAGTATTTAAACGTCTCAATCATATCTCCTCTATCCCGCCTTTCCTCTAAAGTACATGTACGTATTAAGATGTTTAAGTCTGTCCTCATATTCTTTATAACCAAGACCACTGACCATTTTAGTAGCCACCATCTGCACTGACTCCAACCTGTTTATATCCTTTTGAAGCTGCGGTATCCAGAATTGCACAATATTCCAAATGAGGTCACACCAAAGACTTATACAGAGGCACTATCTTCTGCTAGCCATTCCTGACTCCAAGCATTCTTCTAGCTTTCGCTGTCACCTTTTCTACCTAAGAGCTACTTTAAGATCATCAGACACAATCTCGCTCTACTTTTGTGGACAGAAGTATTTCACCCCCTACACTTTATCACTCCTTTGGATTGTTGCAGCCCAAGTGCAGACCCTGCATTTTTTAGCATTAAATCTCAGCTGCCAAATTTTAGACCATTCTTCAAGCTTAGCTAGAACCTCATGTTATCTACACCTTCATGAGTGTCTATTTCTATTGCAGATTTTGGTATAATCTGCAAAGAGGCAAACCTTATCCGGCAGCCCTTCCACAATATCACTAACAAAGATGTTAAAAAGAATCGGACCAAGGACAGATCCCTGCGGCACTCCACTGATAACAACCTCCTCGTCAGAGTGAGCTCCTGTACCCTTTGTTGTCTCCCACTCAAAAAATTTCTAACCCAATTGGTACATTTAGTATCCATCCCTAGGATGCTTAATTAATTAATTAATCTATTTATTTAAAGTCTTTTCTATACCGTGCTCTTTAAAATCAGCTCGGTTTACAGATAACAGCAACTTCGTCCATGAGTAAAGGTAGAACCTGCACTGGACTTACAGAAAACAGGGTAGAAAAACTTGGGTTAACTGGGGAATACTATATACAAGCTCTAGGCTAAGGCAGTTTACCGTCTTAGCTGGCTATCTACATACTCCTGCTAGTAGTTGGTGGTGCTATTGTGTAGCGCTGCTGTCTTGTATGGTAGTTGGGTTGGGGTGGCTGTTTTGGTGTCTGTGGGTGGGTGGTTGCTGGGTGGTACCATAATGCTGCAGGAAAAGATGGTGCTTCAGTGCTTTCCTGAACTGGGTGAGGTCTGTAATTGTACGGATGTTGGGTGGGAGGGCATTCCAACACGAGGGGGCATAGAACACGAAAGCCCTCTTTCTTGTTGCCTGCGAGCATTTTGTAATTTCACTTGGAATACATAGGGTATTGGCTGTTAATTTGTTTATAAGTTGCTTGTGTGGAACAGTGTCACAGGCTTTACTGAAATCTAAATACACCACATCTACAGCTCTCCCTCGGTCCAACTCCCTGGTCACCCAGTCAAAGAAATCAATCAGATTTGTCTGACAAGACCTGCCTTTGGTGAATCCATGCTGCCGTGGATCCGGTAATCCGTTGGACTCCAGAAACTTCACTATTTTCCCTTTCAGCAGTGTTTCCAATAATTTATTCACCACCAAGGTTAAACTAACCAGCCTGTAGATTTCAACCACATCTTTACTTTCGCTTTTGTGTAAAGGGACCACATGAGCCTCTCTCCAGTCCTCTGGCACCACTCCCGACTCCAAAGAGGCATTGAAAAGGTCAGTCAGTCGAGCTGCTAGAATGTCTCCAAGTTCCCTCAGTATTCTCGGGTGTATCCCATCCGGTCCCATTGCTTTGTCAACTTTTAGTTTAGCTAGTTCCTCAGAACACAGTCTTCTGAAAATCGTTTGAGATCTCTGTCACTTCTGTTCCAGTTTTTGGGTATTTTCTGAAGTCCTGCTCCAGGTGTTCATCTGTGGAAACAGAACAGAAATATTTGTTAAGCAACTGCAGGGGCGCGCATGGTAACAAGAAGAACTGAAGCAGACATCAGCAGCTGTGATCAGGAGCCCCTCCTCTCCTCCGAAGCCTACCCATCAGATCACAATACCAGATTCAAACCGCCACTGCAGGGGTGCACCCGCACCTGAGAGCCTTGCCAGAGGGCCCTTTGGCATGGCCCTTAGGCGTAGGACCTTGGCAAGAATAAAGAAAGATAGCATAATTGATAACAAGTATGATAAGACCTGGTCAATATGGTAGTCGCTCAGTTGCCCTAGTACTGCTGTATCTTCTTAATTTCCTCTCACTATATTCCCTATCTCTTTTCTATTTTATAGATGATGTTCTGTTATATTTTTGTATTGACTGTAAACCACATATCAAATGTAACTTAATGTATGTCTTGTCATTCCCTGTTCTATGTAGATCCATTTTCTACCACTTTGGTCCCTGCATGTCTCTACCCCTGCCTTTGTATGTCCTTGTAGTACAGTGTACACCGCTTTGATTGAAGGAAAAGGCGGTATAGAAAAACTGTTAAATAAATAAATTAATTAATTCTGCTTTATCCTCATCAGCTTCTACATATTCCTCCCCTTCACCATGGAGTCTGACAATTCCACTTTTGCCCTTCCTCCTCTCACTAACATATCTGAAAAATGTCTTATCCCCCCATTTTATTACATTGGCTATTTCTTCTTCTTTTTGTATTTTTGCTTTCTTGACTACTTTGCCTGACTCCCTACGTTTTTTTCAAGTATAGATGCCTGTCTTCCACTCTCCATGATCTCTTGCATTTCATGAAGGACTCCTTTTTCTTCTTCACCTTTACCAGACTTAGGGATATGTTTACTAATCCGTCTTAATGTGTGCTCTGACACGTTAGTGCACGATAAGGCGCCTTATTGCGCGATAATGGCGCTTTACCGTGTGATAAGATACCTTATCGCGCAACGGCGCAAACGAGCGCTGAAGGCAGAGTAAAGGCTCCCTGAGGGAGGAGGAAGGCTCCCCAAGGGCGGAAAGAAGGGGTCAATGTGTGGAGAGTGGGAGGGAAGAGGCTCCCTGCACACTAACGCTGTGGATTTCGGGGCTGAAAACTAACGCCAGTGAAACTCTGGCGTTAGAGTAGATTTAAAGGGAAGAGAAACCATTTACGTCAGCAATGTACAGCAAAGCCAGGGAAACCTACAAAAGGTGATAAGTGTGATACATGTGCACAGAACAAAAGGGCAGATAAACATTGAAAATGACCTGAACAAACTGGAAAAAAAACATAACCTAGCTGGGCAATAGTGATATCAATGGGAAACATCAAAAAACACTACCAAGAAAGCTCCAAAAAAAAGATATCAATTTTGGAAGGGGCTATGCTCTGTCCCCATACAAGGTGAATGATCCCACAGTGAAATAACACTGATCATGGCTTTCCCTTGTTACTGGACAGGTTTACTATGGCATGCACATGTCACGCAACAGCAGGGTGGGCATGTCAGAATGGGCAACTGGACAGATGCTGGAAAAGGGACACAGAGGGCTGCAGGCGGCACATGCTGTGGTGAAGCTGGGCCACAGTGCGGACTAGGGTGATGCCTAGGTGGCCCATACGAATGCTGATACAGTAGAGCAGCCAGACAGCAACTGATGAGGGCCAAACACGGGCACAAGTGTGTTTCCCACAGTGTCACAGGGGATAGTACCCAGCAGGTACCCCCAAGGGTACAGAACATTTGCAGGCGGTGCTGGGGGGAAGCGTGGACATCTATGCAGGCACCCCTACCCCAGAACCCGCACCATAGGCAGCTGCCTACCCACACACTGGATGGCCCAAGACTGCGCACCACCAGCTGAAGGGCATGTCAGCATGGTGACAGAGGGGTACTGGTGGTGGAAGGGGCAGTGGCTGCTGCCCATAGCAGACCATGGCCCAGCCCTGTTTAGGTGGGTGCCGTGCACTGCAACAGACAGGCTCTGTCTGACAAACAGTCATGGTATCGCCAGGAAATGCACTATCTTTGTGGCAACATGGTGCAGGGCACACAGCCAGTGTATTCAGGAGCAGAAGGTCATAGGTTCAAGTCCCAGCTGTGGTTCCTGCCAACCCAGTCCCCATATTTTACCCACTACTAAAATGCGGTAATACAGACAGAATCTTTAGTGCAGATAACGTAAACATGCCCAAAACGCCTACATTTTACCCTACAGAGCACAGACACCATAAACATGCGCATTACGTAGAGCAGAGTCTCCAAAAAGCAGTCCTGGAGGGCTAAACACCATTCAGGTCCCATGCTGTCTCCAATAACTATGGCTGTGCTGCATTTCTATGCACCGCCCCCATGGTATGCAGATGTATCTCATGCATATTCATTAGGGACAGCATGAAAACCCGAACAGGGTTTGGCCCACCAGGACCGGAGTTGGGAGCCTCTGCCCTAGAGCAGCGGCCAACAGGGGCAGACTCACCTGCACCCACAGGCTCCATCATCCAAAGCCACCTGGGGAGGCAGGATTTTGGGCCCTGTGTGCGTCTCCCAATACTAGCACTTGCATACCTTAGCAATGCCACCCTAAACCTGGGAATATGGTACACATCTATCAAAAGGTTGCTATGATTACTGGCAGATAGCAATTCCTAAGTTAAGCACAATTTGCTGATTGAGCTGCATCATAGCAACCTTTCTGATGTCTGTGGAGTGTGCTACGGGTCTTGTGTCTGACAGTGTTTACCACCCTGGGGAGTGACCCCAACAGTATTGCGTACCATAGCCATGCCTGCACTGTGCCCAGGACTGGTGCGGTGGCCAGGGCTGCCAAACACCTCTATAGTCGGTAATGTAGAAGGTCCTTCCGAGGTTGTGGAGCTGGGGGAAACGGAAGATTCTGTTTCAGTTTCTGACAGGCAAGCAAAGCACATGGCCCAGGGTTGCCATGGGCAACGTAAACAGTATGAGTCACGAGTGCAGCAAACACGCCCAAGCTGCAGAGTATCCCTGAGCCCCAGTCTTAAGGGGAAACACCTGGTGGGAGGCGGGGCAGAGTTGAGCCCTAGAAAACAAGGATATAAGAATTGCTCACTAAGATTCAGGCAGAGGAGTAAGGAGGAGAGCAATGCGCAGAGTAAGAAGCAGAGCAACAAGGAGAGCAAGGAGAGGAACCAGGAGATAAGAAGAGATGATGGAGCTGTAGGAGTTCCAAGAGCAGCAGAGAGAGAAATAGGAGATAAAGCACAAGAATTCAAAGCTATAAAGTCCCGGAGAGCCCAAGCCCAAAAGCCAGGTGGGAGCTACTCTCAATTAGAGCCCTATCGTGAAGGCAGCTGGAGAGAGAGACTGCCTGAGAGGTCAGTTTGGGAGTGCTCAGAAACTCTGGAGAGAGGAGGGTGTTGGCCAGAGGACGTTTGCATGACTGAGGAAGCAGTGCTGAGAAAGTCTTCTAGGAAAAAGCCAGAAGGTAGGCTGTGTAATGCATTGAAGGAAAACTAAGCAGAAACGTTTTCCCTGTGATTGCCAAGCTCTGTTAGACTCTCCATGTGCTAGTTCCCAAGTATACGGCAGTTATAAGCCCTGCTCTATAGAGCATTCTGAAGAGAAACCTCTGGGAAATAGAGAGGGACTGTGGTTTAAAACTCCGTATGATTTTGTACAAACCTGCTCAGCTGAAAGTGATGAGGAAATGCAGACAGGGTCGGTTGTAGAAGACTCTGAGGAACAAATGGACTGTACGCTATCATTTGCAGATGATATCATATCCCTGTGCTGATATCTGTTGGCAAAGCTGTTGGAATAGCAGCAAAGGAACACAGTGATTCTTTTGGGTTTAAAAGGAAATGTTTCTTTGAGTTTGTTGAAGCACTGCATTGGTTAAAGCTGAAAAGGAAGAAGCTGTTTTGTTTAGTTCCTGAGTTTTGTTTTCTTATGCCAGAAGCATGGCCCTTTTTGTTCTGTATTTTATTGGCAATTAATCCACCCGGAGGGGAAATAAAACCTTGTCATATATTGCCTGAACCATTTGACTGCAGTTATTCCTTGCTTGGGGAGTGGAAGGGGACTACAACACCCAGAAGGCCATGCATAATCAGTGCACTGCCCTACTTCCTGAGTCAGGATTTTCCCAGGCTGACCTTTCTCTGCATGCCTCAGGGCTCCAGGGGAGGTTACTGGTGACAAGGCTGGTGTAGTTTTACGGATTTTGTTGCCTGGAATACAAGGACATTTACAGTGAAAGAAACCATCCGGAGATACCAGTGCAAAAAGAAGAAGAAACTGCTATCCTGTAAGCGGAAAAGACAGTACGGATTCGCTGGCAGATCGGCCAGGAGGACCAGGACATTTCTCAATGCCTGAGTCTACACAGTGCCAAGGTAAAGGTAGCTGGGCACGGGTGTAGGTGGATAATAAGTGAGAAAGGGGAATACCTGTTCTGCAGTTTTAAAGACAGGGTTGAAAAAAAAAAAAAGAGTGTGTGTGTGCCGCACTTGGTGGGCCTTTCTTTTTTTTCCTGTCTCTGTAGGAACAGCAGCCACAAGGATGGATCCACAAGATGTGATGAGGTGGATGTCTGCCCAGTGGGAGAAGCAGATGGAGTTGGTGCGTCTGACGCAGGAACAGAGTGCTGCAGCAATGCGTGCGCAGCAGAAGCCACTCATCGATCTGCTAGAGGAGTTGCTGAAGAAGGACAGTGAAGGAGCTATTCCCTCGTTGGTAAAGGGGGTAGGACTGCCTGACTGTAGTGCTCTTGCACTTGGACAATTAACTGTACAAGATAACTTTGATGACTTTACAGAGACCTTTGAGCGTATAGCAGAGGCAGCTAAATGGCCTGTGGAACAGTGGGCAGTTAGATTTGCTTTGTCTCTCACAGGAGAGGCTCTGGTAGCTTACAAAGCCATGCCCGCCGTTCTGGCAGCAGATTATGCTGAAGTAAAAAAGGCTGTGAAAGATAGGCTAGGATTAACACCGTTGTTTTACAAGTGTAGGTTTAGGGAGACTAGGCTGATGCCTAAGGAAACTCCGAAGGCTTTATTTCAGCGATTGAAAGGGTTAGCTTGTAAATGGCTTGCTCCAGGGAGGAGGACTATCGATGCAGTAATAGATACCATCATCCTGGAGCAATACATGGAAGCCGTGCCCCAAGAAGTAAAAGCTTTCCTGATGCTCCAAAGTTGCCAGACCACTGAGGAGGCAGCCAACCTCACTGAAAGGTACTTTGAGGCTGAGTTGGCTGGGACCTCAAGAGAGAGTGTGCTGAAGGTGGCTGGTGTTGCCAACTTTGGAAAATCGGAAAGGAACCCAGGAGGTAAAGTACCCAGCGAGAATGCTGTTGTGTCTGTAAATAAAGGAAAATGCTATAACTGTGGAAAATTTGGCCATTTTCGTAGGGATTGTATGATGCGTACAGCCCTAGTGACTGGGAGAGAAAAGCACATGAGAGAAGCATTCTTATTAAAAGTTCATGTAGAGGGCATTGAAGCTCTGGCCCTGCTTGACTCGGGGGCGGAACAGAGCATGGTCTCGCCAAAGCTCTGGAAAGCCATTGAAGCCCGTCTCCGGCCAGCACCAAGCGAAGCAGAGGGGAGAGTTGGAATAAGATGTGTGCATGGGGCATCCTCATACCACCCCCTATACAGGTTATCCGTGAAAGGGCTAAGAACTGAAAGGGAGGTACTAGTGGCCATAGTCCCACGGCTCCCACATGACATCGTCCTAGGGAGAGATTGGCCTCCATTTTGTAAAGAGATGGAGAGAGGCCTTAATGAAAAATCAGGCCCAGTATCTACCCAGTCCCGGGCAAGAACACCAGGGGTAGGGATAGTACAGCAAGGTGTCCCAAAGACAGAGGCCCTAGCAGCAAAGGTCCCTAGTCCATTATTTGGAAAGCCACGTAATACTAACTCCCAATCGAAGCCACAGGTGGGGGTTGTGCCCTCAGTAAAGCAGAGGTTTGTTCTACAGTATTGTAAGGTCTCGCCTCAGGCCAAAAGCCCGCAGAGAGCTTCATCCGCAGCTGCTGGCTACGACCTGTTTAGCGCCGAGGATGGAATAGTCCCAAAGGGGGGAAAGGCATTAATAGATACAGGTTTAAAGGTACAAATTCCAGAAGGTTGTTACGGACGTATAGCACCCCGATCTGGCTTAGCTGCCAGGTACTTCCTAGACATCGGAGCGGGAGTTATAGACCCCGACTACCGAGGCGTAGTAAAAGTCTTACTTTTTAACTTTGGTAAGGAAGACTTTAAAATTAAGACTGGCAACCGAATCGCTCAGCTTATTTGTGAGCGGGTGGGATTCCCTGCAGTAGAGGGGTGCCCTCACTGACCCCCACGAGTCGGGGAGTGGAAGGTTTTGGGTCTACTGGGTTGGGGGAAGTAAAAAGCCTGACAGCCTTAGCTGAGGAGAAGAGGGAGAAGGACCTGGGTCCACAACCGGCTGACTGGAAAGAGAATCCAGAGCCCCGAATAGGAGAGGATCTGTCGCCGCAACAGCGGCAGGAGCTGACTCTGGTATTAGGGAAGTTTTTGGACGTTTTAACAATTGTACCAGGGGAAACACGCATAGTGCCCCATGAAATTGTTACAGTGCCAGGGAAAATAGGTAGGCAATGGCCATACCGATTACCCGAGGCCAAAAAGAGAGAGGTGGTAGTCCAAGGGGTGGAGAATGATAGGGGACACCGCCAAATACACCCCTGAAGGTATTAAAACCTTGGCAGGAGAGGTCAGTGACAGCAAGGCCAGTCAGTATAGAAAAACGCATGAGCAGCCAGTTAAGGATTACGTGCTGTCTGAATAAAGAGTCAGCAGCCCGTAATATCTTAAGGGGGGGGGGGGGATCTGTAATGTAGTTCCTGAGTTTTGTTTTCTTATGCCAGAAGCATGGCCCTTTTTGTTCTGTATTTTATTGGCAATTAATCCACCCGGAGGGGAAATAAAACCTTGTCATATATTGCCTGAACCACTTGACTGGGATCTGTAATGTAGTTCCTGAGTTTTGTTTTCTTATGCCAGAAGCATGGCCCTTTTTGTTCTGTATTTTATTGGCAATTAATCCACCCGGAGGGGAAATAAAACCTTGTCATATATTGCCTGAACCACTTGACTGCAGTTATTCCTTGCTTGGGGAGTGGAAGGGGACTACAACACCCAGAAGGCAATGCATAATCAGTGCAGTGTCCTACTTCCTGAGTCAGGATTTTCCCAGGCTGACCTTTCTCTGCATGCCTCAGGGCTCCAGGGGAGGTTACTGGTGACAAGTTGCACAATGCTGGCATAGGTGTGGGGAGTGTGCGTCTGTCTATCCAGTGTGTGGTGGCTGCCAACACCCTCCTCAGCCCACACTGCTAGCACTGTTGCCAGTATTGGCCTGCCAATGTGCATAATGAGGAGCAAGGTACTGTGGGTATAGCCCGGACAGGGCGGCCTGGGCAGGATGCATCTGCACAGGGCATAGGGCACTGGCTGGGACATTGTAGTGCCCGGCCACCACCTGCACAGACAGGGTGGCTACAGCATGTCCTGCTGGGAGGTCACTCTCACCCTGACTGAGCAGTGACCATGGCATGGCTAGGTTCCCCCATAGTACTACATAGTATTTCTCTCAAGTGATATATGTGGATTCTCCTTTTGGGGGGGTCCAATCACTGAGTTATTTGTTTGGTGGGTGTGTTCACATCCCAGTTTTGGGTGCACACATCTTCTCCAGGAACATGCACTGTGGACTAGCTAGCAGACTGTCTGCAGTTAGTATGTGTGTGGCTGGAACACCTTGCAGGGTGCAGCGACTGGAGATTCACTATGTTTGCTGCTAGAGAATGTCAGACAGTGGTGGGGGGACAGCTGTGCATTTCCAGGCCTACTGTCTGTCTGCTATTGCCTTATGGAATGCTACAGATCTTCACTGACTGCCCTGTAGCGCATCTGTTTCCCAGCAGGACTGGGGTTGTTGGTCCCCTCTACTTCCACCATGGCAGGGCTGTAGAATGTGGATCTGTTGGGGGGATATCCTGTCCCCCACCCTGATCCCCAGCGAGCAAGTTCGGTGGTACTACATAATCTGCCTATGGGTCCAAACACCACCCCCCCCCCTTGAATCATGTGGCCATGGCACCCACAGAGAATATGCACTATTCTGGTGCATCATAGTCCACAAGGGCTAAACGTGACTGGGATATACATATGAGCACAGGTGTATCATAGGTGTGTCTGAAAGAACTATCTATCACACACTGGCACTAATGGGGAACTGCAGCATAGCCTATCTCAGGGAGGGCCGGTGATGTGGACCTGGTGCTGGGCGCCCCACCTCACCCTCAGGGTGAGCACAGTACCCACACAATGTGATGGTCTGTAGCTACTCTGTGCCAGTAACGCGCATGGTCAGTAACCCCTACCAGGCTGAGGTGCTGTGGGGGTGCACACGGTCAGTACCCTCTACCAGGCCGAGGTGTTGTGGGGGTGCATACTCCATCTTGTGATCATCTGTAGACTTCTGATTTGCATGTGCAGTGCATCATGGATACGGGTGGGTTAACCCTATCCTGGTAACCACAGCAGTTTGTGTGGTAGACAGCCAGGGGTTTGTTAGCAGCTATATAGCTGTAGCCCACTGGTTACTTCACTGCCTATAGAGCCAGAGGTCTTGTATTTGATCCCACAGTGGGGTTATTTGATAGGGCTGTCTGAGGTGTTTTCTTTTTTAATTTAAATTAGTGCTGCCAGCAAAAACACCCTCACAGTGCTGTAGCCTTAAGGTGCCTCATAAGGCGCCCTCTAAAGCGCTCTATAAGGCGCCTTATAAGGCACCCTATAGGGAACATTATAAGGTGCCTTGGCGGACAATGCACTTTATAATGTGCCCTCTGGAGTGCCTTATAGGGTGCCTTATGCGGCACCTTAGGTTACGGCACTGTGTTTCCTGGCATCACTAATTTAAATTAAAAAAGAAAATGCCTCGGACAGCACTGATTTAAAGTAAAGGGTAATGCCTCAGACAGCCTTACTCATCAAGCCCACTGGGGGATAAAACTCATGACTCCTGTTTCATCAGTTAATGTATTAACCATTGTGCTACACCTCTGTTGCTGTGTTTGTAGGTCAGCGCACCTAATTAAGGCTAACGCGCATTAACGTGCCACTGCTCCCTCTATCGCATGAAAAGTACCTTATCGCACGATAACCCTAAATGCTACCTTAAGACAGGAACACCCACTACCTTATATGGCATACTGCACACTAACACCGGCTACACGTTAAGACTGCTTAGTAAACATACCCCATAGTATTCTATAGTAGAAAAGTACCAACTGAGGTGGGTAGGTGTGAGGCAGGATGGGAGGTAACCATAATGGCATAGAAGAGAATTTTAGAAGGGATGTCCAAATGTGATCTGGGAATTCTAAGCCAGAAAAAACATGTAGGTACATCCAGTTGCAGACACAATTTCACAAACATGGATGTGCCTGATATGAACATCTTTGAGGGCATCTACATAGACATCCCCAGAATAGTAGTTTAAACTTGGACCTCTAGGAATAGTCTAATGGTTAAAGTAGTGGGTTAGGAAACCAAGGTTCAAATCCTACTGCTGCTATCAGTGAATTCATGCTGAGTACTGTAGACAATTTCCTGGGTGATTCACACAGTCCCTGGTTTGATAGAAGGGGACTTTTAACTTGCCCCTTTGATGGGCCACTTTCCTTTAACACCTATTTAAGGCAACTTCTCAGGTCTTTTGCCTCCTAATTAGAAAGGTTCTTTGTAAAGGTCACTAGAAACAAGTTTATTTTTCTTTCTACTCAGAGACTATTCTACTTGTATGCTAAGCTATATTCTGATTTAATTTAAGTAAAAAAGCTCTTTAGAAACATATTTATTTCATTAACTATTTACTCTATTTAACTTTCTAGGTAAAGCTATACTTTGATTTGATTTAAATGAAAAGCTCTCTAGAAACTCTAGTGGAGGAGTGGCCTAGTGGTTGGGGCAAGGTACTTCAGGCTAGAAGGTCAGTGGTTCAAATCCCACTAGAGGACAGCAACCTTGGGCCGGAAGGACTGGGGTTTCTAGTCCCACAGGTGCTCCTTGTGGTCTTGGGCAAGCCACTTAACCCTCCATAGCCCATGTTCCCTGTAAAATGGTTATCTCCAAGTTATAATGCCCTGTTCAATGTAATTTCAGTTTGTTCAATGTAAACCACACTGATGCAGAATAGCACGGTATATAAGAGAATGTAAATAAATAAATAAACAAATTTATTTCAAAGTCTATTTACTCTTATTTTATGTTCTATGCTAAGCTATACTCTGTTTTGACTTAAATACAAAGCTCATTGGTGGTACTAAGACCTGACTGACTCAGCAAAAACACTGAATTCTAAAATACACAAATTTATCAGCTTTAACCCAAAAAGTCCCTTTTACCCAAGATTTTTTTAATTTTATTTTCATAAAGTTTTCATTACAATATAAGAAACACTTAATTATGAAAGCATCAAAAAAATTAATACAGAAAAAAACATGAAGCAATTTATTTGTAAGACCACTTCAAGGAGGTGCAAGGAAAAAATACATCAAACCGAATCCATTCCCAGAGCATAATAACCATCTGTACTCCTAGTAATTACAAACCTAATCCTTATCTTTTAGGAATTCCAACAATTGAGCAGGATCAAAAAAACCAAACCTTTTACCCTGAAATACAATGAGGCACTTACATGGAAATTTAAGATGGAAAACAGCACCAAGAGCCAATACACGTGGATGCAATTCTAAAAACGCCTTGCATCGCACTTGTGTGACCTTGGAGAGATCAGGAAACATTAGAATAGTCTGCCCACAAAATTTTTCAGTTTTCTTTACAAAATACGCCCGTAGAATTCTGTCCTTATCTATTTCTGATAACAAAGTAACCAATAAAGTAGCCCTTGGGGGAATATCATCAGAAGCCGATTCCAAAAAAGCAGATATATCTAATGTAGAGGAAATAACTTGATCAATTAGGGGAGCCCCATCACCCTCACCCCCTGGCTGCTGAGCTACTCTTCCTAAAGGAACATAATATATTTTTGAGACAGCAATTGAATTAATATCAGCAATCATCAAAACCTCCTTAAGATATTTTTGAAACAGCAATAGTGGTGACAAATAATGTGTATGCGGAAAATTCAACAAACGAAGATTCTTAGATCTCATAGTGTTCTCCAACAATTCATCCTGTCGATGTAGAGAGCTAAAATCTTGAACAAAAGTAGCCAAAACACCCTTAGTAGCTACTTCATCTGTTGCCAATGATTCCAATCTCTGTTCCACAGATACCAATCGTTTGTCTTGATCAGAAAGTTTCTGAACCGTAGCCTTAGTAAAATCAGAAATTTTCTGCAGAGAAGCTCCCAACACAGACTCAATGCGGGAAGTCACAAGCCAAATATCTTTCAAAGATAAGTCTGTAGGTGGAACCTGAGCTTCCCCAACCGATGAAAAAATTAATGCCGAAGGCAAAGGAGGGGGTAACTCCTCAATTCTTAGAAAAGAACCCGGCAACAATTCTCTTTCATTTTCAGCTTTACCAGAATCCGATAAGAGTGAATCTAAGATGGGCAAATTCTTAGCTTCTTGAATGGGGGGACTAAACCCCAATAAACGGGACTCGTCACGAGAGGAAGGAGTAATCACTGTTGATTAATCCACCAGTCCAACACTCGATGTCATAGCAGGAGGTAACGCTTCACCTACATGAATATGGGCATCCATAGGGCCAATAACTTTAACTGCCTTGGATTGTAAATGTAGGATTGTAAACCGCTCTGATGCTTCTTGGCCTGAGCGGTATATCAAATGTAATAAACATAAACATAAACATTGGACGGGCTGAGTATAATGCTTCCTCCATTTCCCCATTACAGGGATCCTCTTATGCCAAAGTATGCCGAAGGGGCGCCAAAGGGACGGGCCTGCCCCTTTGGTCACGCCCCTTCGGGCCTGCCCCTTTGGTCACGCCCCTTCGGGCACGCGCCCACGGGACCGTGCCCGCTTCGCGTCCCATGAGGAGGGCAAGGAAGATATAGCCCTCTCACAGAGCTGCACCAATCAGGACAGCCCCCGAAAACTCCAGGAACCAATCGGGTGCAAGGAAACAGCCAGGAAAGTAACAGCAATCAGCAAAGCACCTCGGCGTCCCGCGAGGAGGGCAAGGAAGATATAGCCCTCTCACAGAGATGCACCAATCAGGACAGCCGCCAAAAACTCCAGGAACCAATCGGGTGCGAGGAAACAGCCAGGAAAGTAACAGCAATCAGCAAAGCACCTCTACCCAAGATTTAGAGTTTATTCCCGAAGATTATACTCACAAGTGTAGATCTACTTCCAGTTGTAGCAGTCCCTTTTGGTAGGAAGCTTATACCTTCCTACAGTTTGTAAATAAAAAAGATCTTCTTTAGAACCATAGATTTAGGAACTTGTGGTAGTGTGGCATGTGTGGGAAGGAGTTTGCTTTAAAACACAGGCTAGACAGCAGTTCAGAGAAAACAAAAACAATTTTTATTCTCTCCCAGCTTGTTAAACCTCCACAAACCAAAACCCAGAAAAGACAGCAGGGAAAACAAAATCTGTGTTTCTTCTGTCCTAGCTTGTTAAAACTACACAAGCTGGTTCTCCTGGCCCTTCCTCCAGCCCCAGTTAAAGTTTCTTCCTCAAAAATCCTTTGCATGGCTTGCCTTGGAAGGATTTTTGACTCCATGGGCCTGTCCCCCTCCTGCAGCCTGATGGGTTCTTAACCACTCCCTGTGAGCCATATCCTCCCAGCTTTGAACTTTGGGCTGCAGACTCTTTTAAAGGGGACTATTGATATACCCTTTGGAGAGGGATGGGTAACATTCTATAGATCTCATTACAGAGCTCTATTGACTAATTTATGGGTCTCAGCTTTACAGAAAGGATTGGTCACCCTTACCTTGAATGGAAGTTCCAGTGGAGGTCCACTATACCTTTTGATTGATCACATTGAAAAAGAACCCTGCCCTAGTTGGAGTGACCCCTGAGATAAAGGTTATGCTAATGTTATTGAATGCACTTGTTTTGGGGAATTTTATAGGTCATATCATATTCCTGTAAAATAGTTTTGCTAGTGACCATATATAGTGGTTATCATAGATACTGTATTTCACAGACAATCTTGAAAGCTTTACGGTTCTGGAACGCTTATGGACTTATCACAGTCGACAACAGTGACATATAGATAACCAAACCAGATCCTTAGAGGGCAACTTTATAAACTGCTGCACAATCAATGCACATTTCTGCATGAGTAATTGGGACTTATTTTATACTTAACTAAGTTGTGTTAGTTATACCTGCACTAAAGAGGGCATAGCTGTACATGCCAAGATTGGGTGGAATCGTGTGTAAGTGATGGTAGTCCATAAATTAGGCCCTGCCTATGCTCTGCTCAAGTTCTACCCCTGCACACTTCAACTGGAAATGTGCATGATGGGTCCTATGCACACATTTGCAGAATAGCGGCCATACAAAGCACACATATACATGCTCATTCATGCATTACGTGTGTAGACTGCACAGACCTTTCTGTGCACCCCTTATAAAAGTAACCCCTTAAAGAGTAATTTTCTAAAGAGCCATGTGGGTTACACATAATTCAGTGTGGCAATGCGGGGGCCACAATGGACATGCCAGAACTTGGGTGTTGCCGCTTATGCCTGCTCTAGGGCAGACATCACTTGGGGTGCCTCGATTGCCGCACTGATACACGTATGTCATAGTGAAAGTCCCAACTTAGGTGTGTCAGATGTAGCCATGCCTATGCTCTGCCCAAGCACTGCTCCATGTATGGTCCATCAGACGTTACATGCGCACAGCACGTCAGCGTGAGCACAGAGAATAGTGACCAGAGAATAGTGATGTGCTCATTCGCCTATGTAAGTCTGTGAAAATAGGGACGTGCATACATACTATAAAAAGCACACAACTTTCAGTGTGCCTTTTAGAAAATCATCCCTTTAATGTCTAATGGAATGCTGAAATTAGGCTCTGTGATTTCTGGGTTTGCACTGATACGGCCTTGATAAATCTTCCCTTTTATGTTTGTTTCTATAGCATGCATAACCACCATCTCTATTGTAATTCCTATAGTAACAATGAAAAGAAATTACAGAATGGAAGAGGGTGGAACTTCTTTGTATACTAGAGAGAAGTTGAGCCCACAATACTGTCAATAAGTATTTAAGATAAATTGTTTAAATGTTCTTATCTCATGCAAATAGACAGAAAAATCGGAACAATTTGCTATGAATTTTATTTTAATATTTTTTTCTGTAACAATAGCCTTTCATTTTCTCTCCCACCTCAAGTGAAAAGTTTTCTTTGGTTTTCTTTAAAACAATAGGGGCCCTAGCAAATCTTACCATTCTGTTGTATTTGACTGAAACAATGCATTTGTAGCAAGATGGGCTAACAATCCTACGAACAGGAATTAGAGCTCGATCTTCATCCCTTTCAGCACAAATATATTTTTGTAGCCTAGTTGTATAAAGGTTGGTACAAAAACATAGAATACAATGGTAGACAGAGCACAAGGCTAATCAAGCTGAGTTATTTCAATTTTCTACAGCAGTATCTTTAGACAAGGCTTTAGACAAGGAAGATCTTGTCTTACTAATCTGTTATGTTTTTTTTCAAAGTGCAAATAAACAGATGGACAAAGGTGAGTCGGTTGATATAGGGGTATGTTTACTAAACCATCCTAATGTGCGCCCGGCGCTAGTGTGCAAGATGCCATATAAGGAGTGGGCGTTTCAGTCTTAACCTAGCAAACCGGGATTATCGCGCGCTCTTGTGCGCTGCCCACAGTAGCGCATGAGCAACGCGCGCTGGAAGCATAAGCAGGCGCGCTGATGTTCAAACAGAGGAACAGAGCTGCAGTACAATGGTAAAGACACTGACTGATGATACAGGGGTCATGGGTTCGATCCCCAGTGTGCCTAATATGTAAGACTGGCTGAGGCATCAGCTTTGACATGTAAGTATTGTTTCCTGCAGCACTTTATTTGTATTTTATTAATTGCTGCCAGCAAACACACCCTCACGTGCCATAACTGAAGGTGCTGCATAAGGCACCCTATAAGGCACTCCATAGGGCACATTATAAAGTGCATTGTCCGCCACGGCACCCTATAATGTCCCCTATAGGGCACCCTATAAGTCGCTCCATAGGATACCGTATAGTGCACCTTATATGAACGGTAACCATAAAGTGCCCTGTAGGGCGCCCTATAAAGCGCCCTCTGAGGCACCTTATGGGTACAGTACGCAGAGAGTGTTTTTGCTGGCAGCAATAATGTACATTAAAAATAGATAATGCTTTGGATAGCCCTATCAAATAACCCCACTGTGGATTTAAACCCATGACCTCTGGCTCTACAGGTAGTGAAGTAACCAGTGGGCTACAGCTCTATAGCTGCTAGCAAGCCCCATGGCTGGCTGCAGAGGAATTGCACGTCACCACACAAACTGGTGCTGTGGTCACCAGGATAGGGTTAGCCCACCCGTACACATGATGCACTGCACATGCAAATCAGCTGTCTACAGATGAACACAAGATGGGGTATGCACCCCCACAGCACCTCAGCCTGGTAGGGGGAACTGACCATGTGTGTTACTGGCACAGAGTAGCTACACACCGTCACATTGTGCGGGTACTGTGCTCACCCTGATGGTGCGGTGGGGCGCCCAGCACCAGGTCCACAGCACCTTCCATGGCAGAAATAGGCCATACTGCAGGTCCCCAGCAGTGCTAATGTGTGAGCTAGGTAGTTTCTGCAGACACACCTTGGATATATCTGTATGTCTCAATCAGGTGTAGCCCCTATGGACCCCTAGGAGGATTATGTACCACCCTCCACCTCCAGGGCTGAGGGTGGTAAACAGGGTCTCCCACCAACAGATCCACATTCTACCTCCCTGCAATGGTGGCAGTAGAGGGGACTATCAACCCCAGTCCTGCTGGGGAACAGACACCCTACAGGGCAGTCAATGCAGCTCTGTACACATCCATAATGCAATAGCAGACAGAAATTAGGCCTGGATATGCTTAGCTGCACCCCACCACTATCTGATATTCTCCTGCAACAAGCCTTCAGCCACTGCACCCTGCAAGGCACTCCATCAAGACACATACCAGCTGCAGACAGTCTGCTAGCTAGTCCATAGTGCATGCTCCTGGTGGAAATACATGCACCCAGAACTGGGATGTCAGCATACACAACAAGCAGATAAGTCAGTGACTGGGCCCCAAAAGAGAACCCATAAATATCACATGGAAAAAATGCTATAATAGCACTATGGGGGTGCCTAGCCATGCTGTGGTCACAGCACAGTCAGGGTGAGAGTGATCTCCCAGCAGGACATGCTGTGGCCACCCTGTCTGTGCAGGTGGTGGCCGGGCACTACAATGTCCCAGCCAGTGCCCTATGCCCTGTGCAGTTGCATCCTGGCCAGGCCACCCTATCCGGGCTATACCCATGGTACCTTGCTCCTCATTATGCACATTGGCAGGCCAATACTGGAAACAGTGCTAGCAGTGTGGGCTGTGGAGGGCGTTTGCAGCCACCACACACGGGATAGACAGACACACACTCTCACACCTATGCCAGCATTGTGCTACTATAGAGGAGTTTAGCAGCCCTGGCCACCACACCAGTCCTGGGCACAGTGCAGGCATGGATATGGTACGCAATACTGTTGGGGGTCACACCCCAGGGTGGTAAACACTGTCAGTGACCAGACCTGAAGCACACTCCACAGACATCAGAAAGGTTGCTATGATGGAGCTCAATTAGCAAGCTGTGCTTAACGTAGGAATTGCTATCTGCCAGTAATCATAGCAAACTTTTGATAGCTGTGTACCGTATTCCCAGGTGTAGGGTGGCATTGCTAAGGTATGCAAGTGCTAGTATTGGGAGATGCACGCAGGGCCCAATGTCCTGCCTCTCCAGGAGGCATTGGCTAATGGAGCCTGTGGGTGTGGGTGTGTCTGCCCCTGTTGGCTGCTGCTTTATGGCAGAGGTTCCCAACTCCAGTCCTGGTGTTCCAAGCACTGTTCGGGTTTTCATGCTGTCCCTCATGAATATGCATGAGATACATCTGCATACCATGGGGGTGGTGCATAGATATGCAGCACAGGCATCTTTATTAGAGGCAGCATGGAACCTGAATGGTGTTTGGCCCTCCAGGACTGCATTTGGGAGACTCTGCTCTAGGTAATGCACCTGTTTATGGTGTCTTTGCTCTGTAGGATAAAATGTAGGTGTTTTGGGCATGTTTACGTCATCTGCACCAAACGTTCTGTCTGTATTAGCACGTTGTAGTAGTGGGTAAAATATGGGGACTGGGTTGGCAGGCACCATAGCTGGGGCTTGAACCTGTGACCTTCTGCCTCCAAACACACTGGTTGTGTGCACTGCACCACTGTGTTTCGAACAGAGACAGTGCATTCCCTGGTGATACCATGACTGTTAGTCCGGCAGGGCCTGTCTGTTGCAGTGCATGGCACCCACCTACACAGGGCTAGGCCATGGTCTGCTCTTGGCAGCTGCCACTGCCCCCCTCCACCACCAGTACCCCTCTGCCACCATGCTGACATGCCCTTCTGATGGTGGTGTGCAGTCTCAAACCATCCAGTGTGCAGGTAGGCGGCTGCCTATGGTGTGTGTTCTGGGGTAGGGGTGCCTGCATAGGCGTCCACGCTTCCCCCCAACACCGCCTGCCAATGTTCTGTGCCCTTGGGGGTACCTGCTGGGTACTATCCCCTGTGACACTGTGATAAACACTCTCGTGCCCATTTTGGGCCCTCATTAGTTGCTGTCTGGCTGCTGTTCAGTTTCAGCATTCCTAAGTGCCACCTAGGCATCTGCCTAGTCCGCACTGTGCCCCAGCTGCATCACAGTATGTGCCTCCTGCAGCCCTCTGTATCCCCATTCCCAGCATCTGTCCAGTTGCCCATTCCGACATGCCCGCCCTGCTGTTGTGGAACATGTGCATGCCATAGGTAACCTGTCCATTGGAGAGGGAAACCCTGATCAATGCTATTTCACTGTGTTATCATTCACCTTGTATGGGGATGGAGCGTAGACCCTTCCAAACTTCATATTTATTTTTTGGGGATTTCTTGGGAGTGTCTTTTGATGTTTCCCATTACTGTCACTATTGCCCAGCTTGATTATGATTTTTTTTATTTTGTTGGGGTCATTTTCAATGTTTATTTGCCCTTTTGTTCCGTGCACATGTATCACACTTATCACTTTTTGTAGGTTTCCCTGGTTTTGCTGTACATTGCTGACGGAAATGGTTTCTTTTCCCTTTAAATCAGCTCTAACGCCAGGGTTTCACTGGCGTTAGTTTTGAGCCTCGGATTTCACAGCATAGGTGTGCAGGGAGCCTCTCCCCTCCAACTCTCCAAACATTGACCCCATCTCACTGCCCCTGGGGAGCCTTCCTCCGCCCTCCGGGATCCTTTCCCCGCCTTCAGTGCTCGTGTGCACCGCAGCGCGCGTTATCGCGCGATATGGTACCAGTGCGCCTTAAAAAGTGCCATCATTGCGCAATAAGGTACCGTCGCGCAGCGCACTTTAAAATGGTTTAGTAAACATACCCCATAGTGTATCTGGACTTTCAGAAAGCCTTTCACAAGGTCCCTCATCAGAGACTTTTGGCAAAACTAAAGAGTCATGGGATAGGAGGCAGTGTACTACTGTGGATCAGGAACTGGTTAAAAGACAGAAAGCAGAGGGTTGGGCTAAATGGCCAATTTTCCCAATGGAGACAGGTGAATAGTGGTGTACCCCAGGGATCTGTGCTGGGTCCGCTGCTTTTTGACATATTCATAAATGACCTGGAAAGTGGAATAACGAGTGAGGTTATCAAATTTGCTGATGACACAAAACTATTTAAAGTTGTTAAAACCCAAGAGGATTGTGGAAAATTGCAAGAGGATCTTAATAAATTGGAAGACTGGGCATCAAAATGGCAGATGAAATTTAATGTGGACAAGTGCAAAGTTATGCACCTAGGGAAGAACAACCCAAACTATTGTTACACGATGCAAGGTTCCACATTAGGAACCACCACCCAGGAAAAAGATTTAGGCGTCATTGTGGATAACATGTTAAAACCCTCGGCCCAGTGTGCAGTGGCAGTCAAGAGAGCAAATAGAATGCTAGTTATCATAAGGAAAGGAATGGAAAATAAAACAAAAGATATTATAATGCCTCTATACCATTCCATGGTGAGACCACACCTTGAATATTGTGTGCAATTCTGGTCGCCGTATCTTAAAAAGGATATGGCGTTATTAGAAAAGGTTCAGAGAAGAGCCACCAAAATGGTAAAGGGGATGGAAGGATACTCTTATGAAGAAAGGCTAAAAAGGTTAGGGCTCTTTAACCTGGAAAAGAGACGGCTGAGGGGAGATATGATAGAAGTCTATAAATTAATGAACGGAGTGGACCGGGTAAACGTAGAACGACTCTTTACGTTATCAGAATATAGAAAGACTAGGGGACATGCAATGAAGTTACAGGGTAAACTATTTAAGACTAATAAAAGAAAAATAAATTTCACTCAACGTGTAATCAAACTCTGGAATTTGTTACTGGAGGATCTAGTAAAGGCTGTTAGTGTAGCTGGGTTTAAAAAAGGTTTGGACAAGTTCCTGGAGGAAAGGTCCATAAACCATTGTTAAGAAGGGACCCAGGATATGAATGCTTGACCCAGTACAAGCATTGCAGAACCTGTGTCTTTTGGGGAAACTGCTAGGTACGTATGACCTAGATTGGCCACTGTTGGAAACAGGATACTGGGCTTGATGGACCTTGGTCTGACCCAGTATGCCATATCTTATGTTCTTATGTTACCTCAGACCTTACTTGAGTTCCTACTTTATTCTCATTTCCCAGCGTCGATAGAGTTGACATGCTTCTCCATTCCTTCTCGAATTTCGGTAGAATTTTCACCTTCCACCTCCATCTGAGACACAGTTTCATATGTTGACCACCTATGAAGAAATGAATTGTTATGCTACACCTAAGTCTACTTCCTGTAGTTTCACATCATGGATCCTTATCTTTCTACCAAATAATGATGGTATGTTGGCATTGAATGTCTTTATGATTTCATCTTTCCACACTCTTCCAATTTCAGGGAGTTTGGTGCTCAATTTGCACATATAGCTTGGAACATCCAAATTAAACCTTGCAAGTTACACCTGTCATTTGTGGAGCCAACTGAAAAATTTAATTCAGACATTTTTCAACTGAATATTGTCACTGAGAAATTATGAGAGTTATTTTAGAAACCTTTATTTGTGGTTGATGTGTAAATATAACCACTTACATGTGTAAATCATATCCATATATAAAAGGATATTTTAGAAAGGGTCCATTTTATGTATGAAGGTCCATATCACATCTGTACTGCAGGAGAGTTGGGAGGGCGTTGGCAGTGTGATCTCAAATATCCAACTTTCATATAGGGGATGCATGTGCAAGATTAAAATTGTTCACATTTTGATTTACCCCTTCATCCCCAATGTTTACTTCTCCCTCTTAACACTAGAAGCCCCAAAGTGCATCAAATGACGCAAATGCATCTTCGAAGTTGTATACCAGCGCCACTGCTAGAACCATGTCAGTCATGTTCCATGACTTTGTTAGCAAGGTCAAGATGTTCAAATATGTGCATTGAAAATTAATGACAGATGCACCACCTAGCAGGGAAATGAATTTATACCTAGAAGCCCCAAAGTACGTCAATTGACGCACTCAGTTGTCTTGGATGTGTCAATTGACGTACTTTGGGGCTTCTAGGTATAAATTCATGTTCCCACTAGGTAGCACATATCAATCACTGGTTTCAGATTTACTCCAACATTACAAACAAAAAAACACCCGATGACATCATGTAATGACGTCACATACTGCATGTATTTAACAAATAAGTAACTTCACATTAATTCACATCTGCATTTCATGCTAAACGCAGTTGTCATGATAATGCGTCAATTGACGCACTTTGGGGTTTCTATGTAAAATTCCTTTTGGGGCTTCTAGTGTTAATTGCAGAGGGAAGGAGAGAGGCCTCTGTAGACAATTTGTGGCATCTGTTTTATTGAGTGCATTTGCAAAATGGCAAAGACATGTGTATAAGTGCCGATATTTACAGGTACAGACACTTACACGTATGTTGTGGGTTTCTGACACTGATTTTTTTCCACATGTATCTTTGTGAAAAGACTCCTTCTGCTTCAGGTGGATCTCGATCCCTGTGAGTTCCTGTGCTCCCTTCTTTAATAGAAACCATGCATCCATAGTGAGGGTGGAGACATGTTGGTTTTACATCAGACTTAACACATGCTCAACCTCTCCTCTAAAACTGGCATATACTTGCAGACATTTTCACTAGAAATATTTCAGATGCTTCATTTGGATGTTGCTGCAACCACATAAACAGTTTTTTTCTGAAATGTGCCTTCACACGACTAAGGGGCATCAAGCCTGTAAGTTGCCAAACCCTGCCCCTTTTTTGGTCAAATAACTTTGGTCATAAATCCATTCAAGGAGACTAATGGTAAAAAAATAAATTCAAAATTATCTGTTCAAGTGGCCTAAATTAAAAAGAAAGAAAGGAAGAAAGAAATATGTGATTGACACTACCACTACCCTCATAAAAGTTTTGAAATATGGGCCATGATTTTATAAGCTGGAATAGTCTCTTAGATCATCAAGGGGCATGTTTACTAAAGTGTGCTAATGGTTAACGTGTTCTAAACAGGCCACGCTGACAGCGCAGGGCCATGTGGTAAAAGTCCCATGCTAACTGCTTAGCACAAGCTGAGTCAGTCACTGGGCGTGACAGGGATGGAGTTTGAGTGTTGGCGGTACATGCAGTTAATGCAAGCATCATCGGCACATGCTACATTTGCTTGCTTCCATAAGCGTGGGGGTGTCCTTCCTGCTTCCTCGGTGGGCGGCAGTAAGGGCACTCGCTTAGGTGTGCTTGGTGATTAGTGTAGTGAGGTGCGTCTCCCTGCGGTAACTGCAGGGGGGGCCATGTCAGGCATTCCCCCAACAGTTAGCACAGGTATGTACCACCTCCCATGTTAACCTTTGGGACTTAAGTGCGGTAACCTACCACAGTTTAGTAAACGTCTCCAAATGAATTGATGCCTTTGCCTTGTGTCTCTGAAGGAAATTAGAAGATTTGTGCAAAGGGACTTTCTATTTTTGCAGGCCTACAATAGTGGAATTCCCTTGCAGCACCATTCCACCTATTAAAGAATTTGGTGACTTTCAGATGTAAGACTTAGGGGTATGTTTACTAAAACCCCGTTAGGGTGCGCGGCGCGCTAGTGTGCGGATGCCATATAAGGAGTGGGCGTTTCAGTCAGAAAAAAGCAAAACCGGGATTAATCATGCGCTAATGTGCGCTGCGGTCAAGTGCGCCCTGCACATTAGCACATGAGAAAGTTGCGCGGGAAGCATAAGTGGCGCGCTGATGTGTAAGCACAGGAACAGAGCCACAGTACAATGGGTAAGACACTGACCAATGGTGCAGGGATCATGGGTTTAATCCCCCACTGTGCCCAATGAAGAAGGCTGGCTGAGGCATTACCTATTATGGGGAAGATTGCTTTAGGAGGCATTTTATTTGTATTTTAATTATCTCTACTAGCAAACGCACTCTCAAAGCATGTTAACATAAGGCGCCCCATAAGGCACATTTTAAAGTGCACTGTCCGCCAAGGCACCCTAGAATGTTGCTTATAGGGCGCTTTATAGGGTGGCGTATGAGGTACCGCAAGGTCACAGCACTGGTTTTGATGGCAGCACTGTGCAGTTTAAGGAATGAAAATCATAAGTAGGTGCGCTGACACACAAGAAGGAGTAGCAGTATAGCACAATGGTTAAGACACTGACCAATGATGCAGGAGTAATGGGTTCAATCCCCCATTGTGCCTAATGAAGAAGGCTGGCTGAGGCATTGCCTGTTAAAGATAATATTGCTGTAGGGGGCATTTTATTTTTATTTTAAATAGTGCTGCCAGCAAACACACCCTCAAAGTATTGTAACATAAGGTGCTGCATAAGGCGCCTCATAAGGCACTCCATAGGGCACATTATAAAGTGCACTGTCTGCCATGGCACCCTAAAATGTCCCCTATAGGGCACCCTATAAGTCGCTCCACAGGATAACGTATAGTGCACCTTATATGGACGGTAACCATAAGGTGCCTATAGGGCGCCCTATAAAGTGCCCTCTGAGGCACCTTATCGGTACAGTATGCAGAGAGTGTTTTTGCTAGCAGCAATAATGTACATTAAAAAGAGATAATGCTTTGGGCAGCTCTATCAAATAACCCCACTGTGGGTTTGAACCCATGACCTCTGACTCCACAGACAGTGAAGTAACCAGTGGGCTACAGCTCTATAGCTGCTAGTAAGCCCCTGGCTGGCTGTAGAGGGACTGCACGTCACCACACAGACAGTCTGCTGTGGTCACCAGGATAGGGTTAGGCCACCCATACCCATGATGCACTGCACATGCAAATCAGCTGTCCACAGATGAACACAAGATGGGGTATGCACCCCCACAGCACCTCGGCCTGGTAGGGGGCACTGACCGTGTGTGTTACTGGCACAGAGTAGCTACACACCGTCACATTGTGCGGGTACTTTGCTCACCCTGAGTGTGCGGTGGGGTGCCCAGCACCAGGTCCACAGCACCTTCCATGACAGAATTAGGCCATGCTGCAGGTCCCCAGCAGTGCTAATGTGTGAGATAGGTAGTTTCTGCAGAAACACTTTGGATATATCTGTCTGTTTCAGTCAGGTGTAATCCCCATGAACTCCTAGGAGGATTATGTACCACCAGCCTTCTCCATGGCTGAGAGTGGTAAACATGGTCTCCCATCAACAGATGCACATTCTACCTACCAGCAATGGTGGCAGTAGAGGGGACCATCAACCCCAGTCCTGCTGGGGAACAGACACGCTGCAGGGCAGTCAATGCAGCTCTGTACACATCCATAACACAATAGCAGACAGACATTAGGCCTGGATATGCTAAGCTGCACCCCACCACTATCTGATATTCTCCTGCAGCAAGCCTTCAGCCACTGCACCCTGCAAGGCACTCCATCAAGACACATACCAGCTACAAACAGTCTGCTAGCTAGTCCATTTTCCTGGTGGAAATGCATGCACCCAGAACTAGGATGTCAACATACACAACAAGCAGATAAGTCAGTGACTGGGCTCCAAAAGGAAAACCATAAATATCACATAAAAGAAATACTATACATCACTATGGGGGTGCCTAGCCATGCTGTGGTCACTGCACCGTCAGGGTGAGAGTGATCTCCCAGCAGGACATGATGAGGCCACCTGTCCTGTGTAGGTGGTGGCTGGGCACTAAAATGTCCCAGCCAGTGCCCTATGCCCTATGCAGATGCATCCTGGCCAGGCAACCCTGTCCGGGCTATACCCATGGTACCTTGATCCTCATTATGCACATTGGCAGGCCAATACTAGCAACAGTGGCTGGCAGTGTGGGCTGTGGAGGGTGTTTGCAGCCACCACACACGGGATAGACAGACAGATACCCCCACACCTATGCCAGCATTGTGCTACTATAGAGGAGTTAGCAGCCCTGGCCACCACACCAGTCCTGGGCACAGTACAGGCATGAATATGGTACGCAATACTGTTGGGGGTCACTCCCCAGGGTGGTAAACACTGTCAGAGACCAGACCTGAAGCACACTCCACAGACATCAGAAAGGTTGTTATGATGGAGCTCAATCAGCAAACTGTGCTTCACGTAGGACTTGCTATCTGACAGTAATCATAGCAAACGTTTGATAGCTGTGTACCGTATACCCAGGTGTAGGGTGGCATTGCTAAGGTATGCAAGTGCTAGTATTGGGAGATGCATGCAGGCCCAATGTCCTGCCTCTCTAGGAGGCATTGGCCAATGGGGCCTGTGGGTGTGGTTGTGGGTGTGTCTGCCCCTGTTGGCTGCTGCTTTACGGCAGAGGTACGCAACTCCAGTCTTGGTGTGCCAAACACTGTTCGGGTTTTCATGCTGTCCCTCATAAATATGCATGAAATACATCTGCATACCATGTGGTGGTGCATCAATATTCAGCACAGGCATCTTTATTAGAGGCAGCATGGAACCTGAATGGTGTTTTGGCCCTCCAGGACTGCATTTGGGAGACTCTGCTCTAGGTAATGCGCCTGTTTATGGTGTCTGTGCTCAGGTGGTGTAAAATATAGGCGTATGAACCTTGCGATATGTTTCTCTGCATAAAGGTTTGTCCTTACTATCACGGTTTAGTTGTGGAAAAATAATGTGGACTGGATTGGCAGTAGCCCCGAGCTGGGCTTAGAACCTGTGACCTTCATGTTCTTGCACAAACTGTATGCACTGCACCACCGGGTTGCCACAGATTATGTTGCCATTCCCCCTGGGGAGTCCATGACCTGTACATCCGATAGGGCCTTTTTGTTGCAGTGCACGGGCACCCAACCTGGACAGGGCTAGGCCATGGTCTGCTGTTACCACCAGCTGCTGCCACCTCCACCACCAGTACCGCTCCATCCTTAGATTGGAGACAGCATAAACCCTGAAGGATTTGTTGGCCCTCCAGGACTGCATTTGGGGGAATCTTCTGTAGGTAATGTTGCATGTTTCTGGTGTCTGTGCTCTGTCGGGGAAAATAGAGGTGTTTGAGACCTACTTATGTTACTCTGCAATAAAGGTTCGTCTTTACTATCACGATATCATTTTGTGGTAAAAGATATGAGGACTGCAGTTTATATATCCGCAAAACAACGTATCTTTGCACTTGAAATAAACCCTAATAATTCTCAATGTTAGTGCTTCCGACCCTAAAGTCACCACCCAAAGTGCACCTCCTTTGGATGATATCAAGGGAATCCTGCAAAAACCCTGTAAGGTTTAGGACCTACCGTTTCAACCAATAGAAACATCCTTGGGCTTGGGCCCAGGCCCCAGCCTTAGGAACAAAGGAATACCTTTGTACAATATCTACAGAGTCACCTAAGTGCAAAATTTCAGACAAATCCTGCTTTAATAGAATCTCAGGAGAGGAGCCAGATTAGTGGGATGGAAATTTTAGGAAACGAAGGTTCCTAGCACGCAGGCTCGCCGGAAGCAGTTTTCTTGAGCTTAGAGCTAGATTGATCGCCTTGGGGGCTTCTTTTTTTTTGAAGTTCCCTTGTCGCTGCTTGGTAACTTATGAAGATCATGATTATGTTTATAATTGATGTGGCTTCATTATGTCATTTCTTCTTGTTGATCAGGAGGGCGTTTGGTACCAGGAGGTGGTTTAGGTGGGATGGCTTTGTGTAACTTCGCGCTCCCTTCTTTGGAGTTTTAATTAACTCTTGTTTTCTTCTATTATATGTTGTTCCCTTTGTGGG